>JANSVA010428837.1:29188-40597 GCA_025504915.1 Erythroxylum reticulatum | reverse complement strand
TCGATATAATTTCTTATAATTTTCTAATAATTAAATTTAATTATTTACTAGGAGTCTTAATAGCACAAGTAGTTCAAATGATCCAATTGCTATTGATAATATTGATGTTTTGGCAGATTGGGTTTCTGAAGAATCCAATTTGGTTGATGTGAATGATTTGGATTTGGAAGATAATCTTGGATGGAAAAGCATTGACATGTCATTTGATGCATTAAATTTGAACGATAATGATGATGAAGCTCCTCTCAATGATGAGGATTTTGTACCAAATGATCACTGGAATCAGTGCAGTTTTAGCGGGTATCCTCCCATTGACAATTGAATTTTAGGTTTTTATTTTTCCTCTTCTTTTAATTTTACTTGTATTTGATGTTTATGTTAAATTATATATATGTAATGTAACCGTAATATTTTTGTTTCAGGTTTAACTTTTACTTGATTGTTTCTTCGTCATCAACTCTTTTTGTAATATTTATTGTCCTTTTTATCGGATGTTTTGAATCTTTTGAAGTAATATTATTTATTAAAATGATGAAATTATATTATTGTAATATTTTAAATACTTTGTATTATTCTTAGTTTGATGTGTGTATGATGATGATTATCTTTGTTTATATTAATTGTGATTATTATTTATATGTAAAATATTTAAAATTTATTGTTATTTCATATTAATTGTCATTATTATTTATTATTAAGATTTTTGAAAGCATGGTTGATGTAAACAGTAAACTATTAAAGTATACAGTACAACTGTATAATATACCAATATGAACTATTTTACAATTTTTAAAAATTTTAGGGACTATTTCATAAATTTATAAAATTATCCGATACGGTACTCGGTACCGACCGGTACTGATATAATTCCATTCTAGAATTCAATCCGGTACCGAACCCGGTACGGTATTCATAACTTTGGTTTTGAAGGATAAAAGATGTAATATTTTGCACTTATTAGTAATTTCTTTATGGAAGTTTGGTTGGGGATCAAAAGAATGTTTAGTATATCAAGAATTCCCAATTAAGTAATGGATACGATGCAATGGATATAAATTTGTAAGATATTCAAGACCAAGCTACATTAATGATAACATTTTTATGAGATCTATAAGGGAAGGAATTACATAAGATTTAGAAGGAAAGAAAGAAGTTCCCGTGCGGTTCTTAATGATACAAAAACCAGAATTCAGGAACAATACATGATGTAGAATCTGGACCAACTAGGCAACCAAAACTTGGTAATAACATAGAGAATCTAAATATAAAATTAGATGAATTCAAGACAATAGCCAAAATACTTACTTGATTCCTTAACTAAAGTGTATGGACGATATGAAATGCCTCTGCTAAACTGCACACACAAGGGATATATTCAAATCTTGTAATTCCTTTGCTGCTTTCCACTGGGAAATTGGGTTAACGTGAATGGAAACGTTAAGATAAGTAAGGGCAACATGTGTTCTTGCCCATGTGATCTTGTAATTTTTTATTTATTTGGCTTTCTATTCGGACCCTAGAAATTGAAAGGATAACTATTAATAGTTAATGAAATTTTACTCAGTTTTTTAAGAAAAAGAGTCTATGTTATTCCACTGGATGATCTTATTAAGAATGTCGTAAGTGGAAAAGGCTTAACTCCTATGGAAGGTAACCTCTTAAGATTAAAAAATTAAAAAAAAGACTAGTGTTATCTCAATTAAAAAAGGGGTCTAGGAGAACGAGCATGGGCAACTAAACTGCCCTCTAATTACCTTTGAGAATATAAGAGAACTTGGCCATGCTAATATTAGTAATATATGTACATTTAACATTAGCACCAAAAAATGCAGTGCTGGAAGAAAATTAAGAAAAAACTAACTTCTTCCCCTTCATCATGAACGTTATTTTTTGTAATGTTAGGGGCTTGAATAACCAAAACAAACAAATGAGTCTTAAGGATTATTTATCTCTTAGAAAGCCTGGGGTATATTGGAAATAAAAATAAATAACGATCTATTTCGAAAAGAACTATAAATAAGGAATATAATACAATAAGCAATCATGATGCTCATTTTGATGGAAGGATTATCATGTTTTTTGATCCTATTATATTTCATTTGAGAAGGTGGACATTTTCAGATCAATACATTCACTATAAACTTCTTCTAACATAGTCTCAATCCCCATTGCTCATTAAATCATTTTCACTTTAAATTGAAACTTATAAAGAAGGAATTTATAGAATGAGCTAGAATCGATTTAAGCAAACTTTATTACTGATGGATCCTTGCAGGCGAATTGAACTATATATATTTTTTCCGAATGGAAGCATAAGGTTATAGGAGAAGCATGAAGCTAAAACACTAAGCACTATCCCACCTTATAAGAGAATTAGAGATTATTGATATGAACTATTTTGGTAGTTTTTATACTTGAAACAATAGGTAGGTAGGTAGTTGGTTTTTATAGAAAAAGCTAGACAAATTTATGATAAACCCAAGTTGGATGACTTATTTTCCTCTTATCTATGCTAACTTTGGTAATTATTTTATGTCGGATGATTACCTATTTTAATTCATATAAAGATTGCTGATGGAGAAAAGGAAGATTCTTTTTTTATTAAAGAACCCTAATCTCAAGTAGGCACTAAATAAAGGCATTAATTTAGTAGTAGATGGTTCATAAGCTTTCATATTTCTACAAAAATTGAAGGCTTTAAAGACTAAAATGATCAATCTTCAGAAGAAACAAGCTAACTCATTGTCCTAGGGAAAAGGAGGCATCACCTTGGCTCAATAAATATTGGGAGAAGCTTGCTTTACATTCTGCTATCCTATAACCAAAGAATAAGAGAACACGTAGATAATGAAGTATATGAGTGCTTTGGAAACTTATAATTCATAGCTATTGCAAAAATCCATAATTATTTAGTTGAAGGAGGGTGATAGTAACTCGAAGCTCTTCTATAATTATGTTCAAACTAGAAAAAAGAAAAATTAAATTACCTCAATTAAAAATAAAGAAGGGAAGATTATCACCTTCTAAGAAAACTTTATAAAGATTGCCTATGAACCACTACAAGAAGATGCTAGGATTTAGTGTTAATGTCTCCCCTTTTCCTAGAGAACGTAAAAGATCTTTAGCTCTTTCCTATATAATTGCACAAATGAGCTCATCAAAGAGGTAACAAAAAAAGAGATTAATGATTCCTTATCTTCATTTCACCGAGATAAAGTATCTGGTCTATATGGATTTAATGTAAGGTTTTTTTAGAATACCTGGGATGCTACCAGTGAGATGATGATCAATTTAGTATGGATTTTTTTTTGTTCTAGTAGGTTAATTACTGAGGAAAATAAGACATTCCTATGTTTAGTTCCAAAGGAATCAAATCCTTTTAAATTGAATGACTATAGACCAATTGCTTGCTGCAATATGGTATATAAAATCATTTCAAAAATACTTGCTAATAGATTCAGGAAGTACTTGCTTAGAATTATATATCCCTATCAAAGTGCTTATGTCTAAGGAAGAAATATTAGTGACAATATCTTTCTAAATCAAGCTCTTAAATAATTCCAAAGCTACAATCAAGAGTTATGCATTAAAGATAGGCTTTTTTTAAAGCCTTTGACTCTTTGAGCTTAAACATTATCCTTATCTTTTTACCTACTATTAACTTTCTTTGTATATTCATCATTTGGATTCAGAGTTTCATTACTTCATCCTCCTACCCAATCTTAGTGAGTAAAGAGCCAACTAATTGTGGCCTTAGACAAAATGATCCTTTATCACCTTATCTATTTTTCATAAGCATTGAGATCTTTACCAGGCTTACTAAGCTTAAGATTGTAAAGTAAACAAATTTTAAATTCCATTGTATAGTAGCAAACTAGGTATATTCCAACTCTCTTTTATAGATGATTTGATGTTGTTATATGGAACTATCTCTAATTCAATTGAACTTCTCACTAACTCTTTGGATAAATTTAGATGCAACTCAAGTTTAGATTTTAACCCATGTAAAAGCTTATTTACTGTTTTTACAGGTGCTAATCTAAATATAGGGATACTAACCATTTCTAGGGGACTAAAGCAACAAAAACTTCTTTCAAGCATATTGGAGTCCCTATCACCACAAAGAAGCTTACTCAAGATAATTTCTCCCTTATTTTGGAACCCATATAAAAGAGACCAAACAATTGTTGTAATAAATGCCTACCCTATAGAGGAAGATTACAGTTGGTAATATTTATACTGAGTAGCTTGCACATATATTGATACTCCCATCTTGCTTAACTAAAAGGAATCATAAAGGATATCGATAAGTTACCTATATATTTCATCTAGCGTAGATCAAATAACAAACCTAAGGTTCCAAAGGCTAAGTGGTTAAGTGTTTTCCATCCAAAATAATATGAAGGACTATACATTACCTTAGCTTGTATAATGAGCAAAGTTTTACTAATTAAGAGGTTTTAGAGAATATGTATAAATAGGTAGGACATCTAAGTGAAATGGATCCATCTTTATCTTTTAAAGGGTGAAAGCATCTGGTCCTTAAAACTAACCTTAGTATCTCTTAAAGTTTGAGGCTGATATTGATGATGAGAAACGTGGTTTAAATGTCCTTCAAACATAGAATTAGAGATGGTAGACAAATTATCCTAATTTTTTTTGCAGGATATGTTCTTTGGAATGAGGAAAACTCTTTAATGTTCACCACTAAATCTTACAAGAAACTCCTACAAGGATCACAAAATGTAAAACCTTAGTACAAACTATTATATGACTCGACTACATGTCCATGACATTCCTTCATATTGTAGCTGCACTTGGATTCAGAGTTTCATTACTTCATCCTCCTATTCAATCTTAGGGAATAAGGAGCCAACTAATTATGGCCTTAGACAGAATGATCCTTTATCACCTTATCTATTTTTCGTAAGCATGAAGATCATTACCAGGCTTACTAAGCTTAAGATTGTAAAATAAACAAATTTTAAATTTCATTGTATGGTAGCAAACTAGGTATATTCCAACTCTCTTTTATAGATGATTTGATGCTGTTATATGGAGCTATCTCCACTTTAATTGAACTTCTCACTAACCCTTTGGACAAATTTAGAAGCAACTCAAGTCTAGATTTTAACCTATGTAAAAGCTTATCTACTGTTTTTACATGTGCTAATCTAAATAAAGGGTTACTAGCCATTTCTAGGGGACTAAAGCAGCAAAACTTCGTTCAAGCATATTGGAGTCCCTATCACCATAAAGAAGCTTACTCGAGATTATTACTCCCTTATTTTGGAACCCATATAAAAGAGACCAAACAATTGTTATAATAAATGCCTACCCTATGGAGGAAGATTACAGTTGGTAACATTTATACTGAGTAGCTTGCATATATATTGATACTCACATCTTGCTCTATTAAATGGAATCATAAAGGATATCGATAAGCTACCTATATATTTCATCTAGCATAGATCAAATGACAAACCTAAGGTTCCCAAGGTTAAATGGTTAAGTGTTTTCCAACCAAAATAATATGAAGGACTATGCATTACCTTAGCCTGTATAATGAGCAAAGTTTTACTAACTAAGAGGTTTTAGAGAATATGTATAAACAGGTAGGACATATAAGGGAAATGGATCCATTTCTATCTTTTAAAGGGTGCAAGCATCTGGTCCTTAAAACTAAACTTAGTATCTTTTAGAGTTTGAGGCAGATATTGATGATGAGAAATGTGGTTTAAATTTCCTTCAAACATAGAATTGGAGATGGTAGACAAACTATCCTAATTTTTTTTTTTGTAGGATATGTTCTCTGGAATAAGCAAAACTCTTTAATGTTCACCACTAAATCTTACAAGAAACTCCTACAAGGATCACAAAATGTAAAACCTTAGTACAAACTATTATATGACTCGGCTACATGTCCATGACATTCCTTCATATTATAGCTTACCATCACCAACTTGTCGTGTGTTTTGTGTGCTGAGAATCTTGAGAGCTTATATCATACTTGTCGTGTGTTTTGTGTTATGAGAATCTTGAGAGCTTAGATCATATTTTCTTCAATTGTAGGTATTCTACTTAAATATGGAACCATTTTTATGACCTTTTAAGTTGCACTGTAGTAGTTTAGAATGGACAGAAGTTCTCATTTAGGCTTCTATAGTTCATTTTTACACTCAAGGAGATCATAAAATTTTTAGAATGGAATTTAGAGGATTGTTATACAATATATGGTGTGAAAGGAATAAAAGAATCTTTGGCAAAGAGGAGCTAAATGTTAAAGACACTGAGAATTAGAACTACTACTATTGCTTTGACTATCCAAAACATATATATCCTCTAGCCTTTATAATAGCTAGAACTTATGAGTGGATTCCTTTTATTGGTTTAATAGTCCTTTAATGGCTAGAGTTACTTTGAATTTGTTTTTGTCTTCTATACTTTTTATATAAGCTTTTCATTTATATTGATGAATTTAATTAGCTTCCAAAAAATAAAAGAAATCTAAAAATAAAAAATGGAACCTAAAAAACATAAAATTCATAACTAAAAAATGTTTGTTAACACATAAAACCTAAAAGTTAAGCAAAGAAAAAATTTTAAATTCACCCCCTACATTTAAACATTACATAGTCCTTAATGTCAAACAAATAATAATGAAAGTAAGCATGAGAGACAAATAAGGTTAAGAAGTCTCCCCTAATGAAAAGTTAATGAGGTTAATTCTTTGAATGTCCATAAAAGAACTACATATATAAGAAATTCCGTTAGTAAAAATCTAGAACTCAAAAAAATAAAATTAAAGAAAGGAAAATTTAAAATTTTAAGTTGCCTCCCAACAACGCTTCGTTAGAAGTCTTTTAATTGGACTTCAGCTCAAGCCTTTCATCTTACATTTATAATTAAAGGCTTGCTTTCACCCTTCTTCAAAATCCAACTCTCTCTAGATCCTTCACAATTAATTGGAATTAGGTTGCCTCCTCCTCCTTTATATAGGATATAGGAGCCCTCTTCATTTAACTTAAGCACTAATAACTCCTTGAACTTCTCTTCTAAAAAAGGGGATCCTTTGATTATTTTATCGTATTTAACATCTAAAAAGAATAAATTTATCTTCCTCTCCTTCTTTTTCAAACATGTTTGTGTATAGAATTAACGTCACCATAAGTCAAGATATCTACTTCACCGACATAAAATGTGGAAGAGAGTGACATCTATTTGTGTATGTTTAAATATTCCTTGTAATTAAGACTATGATCAGTTATGGATAAAGATGAGATAAATGCTAATTTTCATCTATTCATCAATTCATCACTCCCTTCCTTTTGCTCATATAGCCTTTATATGTCCTTTTTATCATCTTCATCATCAAGTGTTTTGATACCTTAAAATGGTATAAATATCACTTCATCTCGTAAAATTATCTTTGTATGACTAAGAACTTCTCCTTAACTCATTTCACTCACAACCTTAACTATTTAGTTGATTTGAATCCTTAAATTGTGAATGGTTTCACAATTAGATTCCAACATTTGTTTAAGTAAGTATATATGAAAGTTAAAATTTTCCAATCTATTTAATTTTTTTCATCAGGAGAAGATTTAAACTGAAGGATCATCACTTCCATGTCATTCCTTTATGCGGTGGCTATTAGTAAAACTGAGGTCATTATTAGAACCCAAATGGTCCCATATATTTACCTACTCTAGATCCTTACTCCTACTAAAAGATATTTAGATGATTACTCCATTTTAGTTAATATATACCTTAGTAAAGATTATTAATTTATTTTTCTTAGAGGTAGCCATAAAATCTATATCTTTATACTAGTAAGTGGCCCGCTCTATAAGTATGTGAAGGATTATATATCTAACAATGATAATATACCCCTCGATAACCCTTGTCACAATCCATCAACATCTTCACCTAGTTTAAAAGATCATCAATTTTGCTACCAGTCCTGAAGATGCCACATAGAAGATTGTTAAATTATACTCAAACAAAGGAAAATAAAAATAAAATAAAAATTAAGATTAATAATATATCAATAGAATAGTTCTCTAGTAACGACACTAAAGATTTAATAACTAAATATGAAAATATAAAAATTCAATTGTAGTAAGTTATTAAAACTAAAGTAAATTCAGAGTATTGGTCTCATTGGAACTATATTATTGTGTACACTAATCTTAACTAAACTAAAATACTAAAAAAAAACAAGATTTACTGTAACATACCACCCCTATAAAGCATATACCTGACATATCGAAGGATATTCAAGAACATACTCTACGAAAATGACACATTAAGACCGTTAAATCAATTCATTTTTACTTTTTAATCCATCGCACATAACATAAAACATTCCGATAATCATGTTGCTGCAATTTTATTCACAAACATATACAATCTCAAATGTCATTACATTTCCAAAATTCATACGTACAATATACAACAGTTGAAAGTTACAATCCTTGATAAAAACATAACTAAGACATTTGTAGGTAAAACTAATCCTGAAACTGACCCATATCCAAATGCAGAAGTTACTTCAACTAGACTAGCTAGGTCTCCGCTGAACCTGAAAATCAACGTTGCAATTTTGATGAGTTTGCAAACTCAGTGAGTGAACCCTCATCGATGTTCTCGCTCAAACAGACATAAACATCATTCAAAATCAAATCCTATATATCATACCATTCAACATTTAGTACTTGATTGCAGTATTCATCATATTTTAACAAGCCCATTATGAATACAATCATTTCATATAATCATTTCAGGATAGTCTAATTATTCATTTCATCTCATTCATATCATCCGCATATACAAAAACATAGCATATCATTATATCCACTTAATTCAGTCGTTCTTTGTAAATATTCACATAATACATGTAAAGATATGGATGCAAATGCACATGAGACTCCACTTTCATTTTTATTTTGTTGTGACCAAGCGCCTATTTAACTATTTTGTATCCATTATGGATACTATGCTCATTTTAAGTATTGTCTTGTATCTATTGTAGATACCGAGCTCATTTCATATATTGTCTCGTACTCATTATGAATATCAGGGTCATTAATCGTTGAGCATGTGCCTCTATGTGCACATTTCTAAACTTTAAGCTCTTTTCATGCTAGTCACAACTCCTTTATCTGATCATGCATATCAATGTCATAAAATGCATCATTTCATATAATATGCTATCAATCACTTTCATTCAGTATGCATAGTCATTTATCACAATCATTAGATCGAAGTCTGGCATTCAACATTTTGTTGAGTACATATTTTTCCACATTCACATACAATCATTAAATACTTCATATGCAGCCCCGAATAATGATCTCCTCAGACAAATGATGGTCAAGAATTATCACAATCACACCAGTGACAGTTTAGTATATAAAAATTAATTAAGAACAATTCAAGCATAAAGAGAAACATCTAAGTCAACTCACTAGACATATAACTCAAACAGAAACATATATATAATTGAGTTTACACATCTAGATTGACTCTCAGTATGCTCTAGAATAGCTATTTCCTTGACGATTTGGTAATTTCTGGATGTTATCGGTGTATTTACGCTTTTATATCATACAATACACACATAGTTCACAGATTACTAAATTGTTCAATCAAATGAATATTCAATCATGCAAATGTAGATGTGTCATGTTTAATGCATGCTTAATTGACTATCCCAGGTATGTATCCTTATTCACAAGTCTTAACTATTCATTATAACTTGTACATAACTTGTTTGAAATTAGGTTTATACCTTAAGTAAGTTTGATTACTCTTAATTCATCAATCATACGATCACCAATCCTTTTCTAATGCTTTATATTCACACAACTTCCCAATTCTCATTCATTTATAAATAATTCATATTGTTCATATCCTTTGAATCACATTTGCATTCAAGGGAACATCCTTATACCGTTAATATCTCCTACTTCCAAAATTCATATGCATTGATATCAAAACTCATACTTCCCAAATTCATATGCATTGATATCAAACAATCCATTCCTTAAATTATAAGATCAATTAATAACCTAAACTCATCAAACACTTAACCAATTGATTTATCTTCAAACTAAGTTCATTTTAAGCTTCATTCAAGTCCAAATACACCAATGTATAGTTCCTTATCTTTATATGATTCAACCAGAACACAAAACACAACTCTTTCTCATTGCCAAGCATTTCCATGATCATGGGAACGAACCAATAGAATTCCCACAATCGTGGAATGGGTGAACCGAAAGTTCACCTTCACTTTCCTTCCACTTTTCTTTCAAATTTTGACACCTTCGAGATAGTTCATTAATTATACCTCAATTATACCTTAAAGAAATTTCAATTCCTCATCAATTCATCTCTAATTCCAATTCAAATTATTCATTTGGTAGTTCACAAATTATGGTCTTTCAAGCATCAAAATCAAAACAGAACATAGCCAATCCATTCATTAAATTCCCAACACACATTCAACACCAACACCACAAACAAATTCATCCCTAATCAATCATCATAAATGTTATTCTAACATATGTCAATAGATCAATAATTCACTTACTAATTCAGCTTAATGTCTCCTCAACGATCAAGCTAACCTAACCTTATGTGCAATGTTTACATCCTTTTCTTCCTAATGTTCCTTTATGAACAAGTTATCTTGTTTTAACTATAACTCTCTTTACAAAGATCTAAATTCCATGATTCTTATGCTCCCCGAAACTAGACTTTCGTTAGTCTTAATATATGCAAAAATTACACATACAACATCTCCTTTTAAAATATAATCTTCATCCAAATTATGTCTTATTTCTAGTAAGAAATAGCAACCAATACTCAACCCTCAATAAATCATTATCAAGACATCTCCTAACCAAACTATTTCACAGAAGCATTAATAAGACATAAATCATTTTTCATGTTTTATACTTTAACTAATTCAGACTCTAAGGTCCTAAAAAATAAGGAAACAATACAAGGTTCCTACACAGGGGTTTATCATAGGTAGTATTATGGAAACAAGCATAAATCGAGCTTTAGTCACTATTTTGTCAAGCGACTTTCACAGAGGTTAAGTTAAGACCTATATCTACAACTTTCATTCTTTGAGTTTCTTCAAATTAATGCTCTAAGGATATGAAAGACATATTAAAAGAAAAAGATGAAATTGAAACTAGAAACTTACCTTGATAACTTCTTTCCTTCTCCTCTTCTCTTCCCTTTTTCTTTGCTTCTCTTCTCATTTTCATTTCTCTCTCTCTTTTCTAACCTAATGGTTGACCTCCACTCTCACTTCTATTATCTTTTTGATCCATTTTTTGTAGAAAATTGAAGAAGTTCAAACTAATCCATATGTTACCATTCTATTGGTCC
>JANSVA010428837.1:0-29088 GCA_025504915.1 Erythroxylum reticulatum | reverse complement strand
ATGTGTCATCTTTCTATTGGTATATATATTATCCTTCTATTGGTCCATATATCATTATTCTATTGGTCCATGTGTCATCTTTCTATTGGTATATATATTATCCTTCTATTGGTCCATATATCATTATTCTATTGGTCCATGTGTCACCATTCTAAAGCTCTACATGTTACAAGTCTAAAGTGTCATTTGTCACATATTTCCAATGCCACATGCCATCATTTCATAGGCCTAATCAACCGAAATTCTCATGTATCAATTTGTCTTGCTCTTTAACATTTTATTAGACTAGATGCATATATCACCTCATTAATTACTAAATTGTAATGATAAATTACCAATTTACTAATTTAGTCCATCAAAACAATATTCAAGACAAAATCAACACACAATTATATCATGATCAGTAAAAACCTTTCATACTCTGGAACATGTCAATTGAGTGCATATACTATCTTATGATGTTTTCTAAATCATGATTCATATGTGTATACGAATATTATGCATGTAAATAAAATGCATCTCATAAATTCTTAAATGAAATAACTCATGTGACTCAATCTAATAGTTTAATCTCTTAACAATTTTAAGAGGTAAGATATTACATTTACGAATATAATTAAATTGTTAACAAATGAAAATAAGATAATTTAACGAATGTGAGGAAATAAAAAAGACCAACATTAGGACTTCATAATTTACTTATGTGGTATTCCAATTATCTAACACACATAATTATATAGGATGAAATAATATTTAACTTACAAGTCTCCATAACCTCCATCAAGGTAAACATGTATATCTAACTAACTAGGTAACTACTACCTCTTGATGCATACTTTAACCTAATCAAATTCATTGAGCATAGTTAATCTATTTAATTTTCACAATAGTCTAGGATAATTTGGTTCTCTAACATTAAAGTGTGCATTCTTACTACACAAATTGTACTTTTTCCTTTTAGTCCTTTATATAATCTCTAAAATTGAATCTATGTTGATCAAACATAAACTCATCAATTAAAAACAAAGAGAATAAATTCAACCATCAATCCAACAAATCATGCATTAATAATTTAAGAATCCATCACAAACTGCAGCCTTAATCCTAACTAGTATTTTAACAATTGCAAAATAAATTAATCTTAACATAAAGAAATTAAGAGATAGAGAGAAATAGATGAGATGTCACGGGCTTCTCCAGATCTTGCTCCAAATCCTTCCTTGATGCGAAGAAATCCTAAAACTAAAAGTTTAATGAAAGATGATGATGTCACAGACTTCCATAGTCTCTTAAAATATCCTTCAATGAAAGTGTTTATAAGATAGAGTTACATATTCTAAAGTAATTAAACTTGTAATTTCAAATGTCTTTAGAGTATTTGTTACGAGAACCAACAATTTTTACACTTTCAAACCGACATCAATCTTGTTATGAAAGCTTTTGGGTGCATTTTTCCATGAGTATGATGTCAGTTGTATGCTGAGTCTTCTATAAAGTTGTGGCCCTCTGAGTTAACTTTCAAATGCCTTAAGAATGATATCTCCTCTAAATAATTTCCTATAAGATAATGAACTAAATATATAACTATCATATAATTTTGTACAAAATGTCATAAAATGTTGTATTTCAATTAACTTAACCCCTACAAAAATGTAAAATATAAACTTGTTAAGCGATTAAAACTATAAATGTCTATAAGTATATCTAAGCAAATATGTGCATGCAAGATTATCTTTTCAGAAAAATCATAAAAACATACATAAGATCAATCCTAGTAACATTAATTATCAAATAGAAATAAAGATGAACTAGATATCTGTAGGTATCCTGTGGTTCTCCATGTTCTGCCCGGCTTTGCCTAACACGCTATTATCATTGAAAAGGAAGATTGGTTTTGGTTGGTCTCTATGCTTTGCAATTTGTCATTCAAAACCATAACCAAAGGTATCAGGCACAGACGAGCATTTAGATGCTTCAATTGCATGTACATTTCTATCTCACACAAATATCCCCATACTTAGAGTATTTGTTGTTGGTGGCCACATAACAAGTTCCTTTTAGATGGTCGACTGCCACTGCCACTAATAGCAGAAAGTGACTTCACACTTTTGAGAGGTTAAGACCACGAGGGGTGACTACCATTGCCACCGTCCTCAAGTCCCTATAGATTCAATCCTCCATTAATGAGTCGATATAATTTTACCAATTAATGCTTTCTTTAACGGCCACAGTTTGACTCCTATACTTTATTCCAAGTCGAACATAACAAAACGACTTTTCCGTTCCTTTGACTCTTAGAAAGAAAGAGGTAAGAATCGAATTAATGAAGACCTATTTTTTTTAATCAGAAAAATAAATAAATGAACAAAATACATACATAGAATTCAGAGACTATGCCACAGAAAGTTCAACAGCTAAATTTAGCGACTAGTCTCGGGGCAAACCTAGATAAACTTAAGAACACAGTAGTTATAGAAGAAGCAACCCAATAGCCAATCAATATCATAACTACCAATAAACTTAGCCAAATAAAACTCAAGCATACATAATCCAAGTAGATAGCCTAATTAAGATAACCTCTTACTCGTATGTCAACAAATTTTGGATGGATAAGATAACATAACATGATACAAGATAGAAGTAACGTAATTTGGCCAACTTCTTTGTATGTATGTTTAACCAGTGTTTATTAAATCTCATTGTAGAGCATAATGGAATTGGAGCAGTGGACCAAAATTGTCATGGCCTTGGTCCTCGACATTTACAATGGCCCCCTGCGGCTGGCAAGAAGCTCTTACAACTTAGGTACGTCCTCCTATTTAATGAAGTCAAATCTTTACTGATTAAATAGCTAAGGAGGTAAATCATAAATTTCAACTTTATTTGATAATAAATAAATTGTATTAGTTTTTAGCTGATTTTATTATTAATTAGCCAACAGTGGATTATAGTTGATTTGATTAGCGAATAATATCAATTATTTATTTAAAGATGTTTAACAAAATTATTTATTTAGTATTAGTTGTTTATGTGTAAAATAACTTATAAAGATATGATATAAAAAAAGAATTTATAAAGATATGAGTATTATATATTGGTATTTTTAAAATATTCTCATAAGAATTTAAATAAAACAAATGAAGTCAACACCATCATTTCAAAGTTAATAGAAGACATATATAATGGGATGATAACCCTTTGTATGTTCTGACTTAAATTTGATATTAGCTCAACTTCAAAAATTAAAATTAAAAATATTAAATTTAAATAATAAACTTATTATCTTTATCTCTTTGAGTAATTTGTAAGAACTTTTGTATATAATAATCTTTTCATCCTTTAATTTCTCATCCCTTGAAGTAAAGTGCTCTTCATAGTAGTATTTTCAAAAACAATAGATTGGGATCAATCCGCTAATCCAAACAACTGATTAACAGACATAATTATTAGCGGTTTGACATGGTCAAATAGCTAAAATCTTTCAATCCGCAAAAAATCGATATTCTCATTTATACATATATTTGTTTTGAATCTATTTATTTACAAAAAAATTATATAAACGTGTTTATAAAAATGAGGATAATACAAAGGAGAGTATGTTCTCATTTATACATACATTTGTTTTGAATCAATTTATTTACAAAAAGTTTATATAAACGTGTTTATAAAAATGAGGATAATAGAAAGGAGAGTTACCTTCTCCAAAGTTTGGCAAGTCAAAAAATCTTATAGAAGTAGTTATAATTTTCTTAATGAATAAGTTGTCAAAAATAGAAAATGAATTGATTGAATTTAAACGATAATTTAAAACTAATAATATTGTAGTAAATTAGTAAATGAATTTATTATATTTTAATGAGGATTTAAAAATAGCAATAGTGCATACACTTTTCAATATTTTAGGAGACATAATTCTTTTGTTATATCAAATTTTTTTACTGTTATATATATATATTTAATAGATAAATATTAATTTATTGCAATTATCTCAATATATATATACATATTTTCAAAATACGTGACAACATCTACATTAAAAGTAATTATTAATTTTATTTAAAATATATTGATAAAATATAAAGTAGTTGAATAAATAAATTTATATAACATAGAGGTATAACATATATAAGATTTTAATATGTGGCGTTATCTACAAAAATAAATCATTATTTATTCTTATTTAAAAATTTAAGATAAAAAGTAAAAATTGAATGATAAAAAAAGTGTTTTTTAATCAGTTCTGGCAGGTTTCATAAATTTTTGCCCGTGAAAGTTCAATAAATTGTATCAAGAAAGGTATCTCAAAAGGTGAGTACAAGATCAAGTTATATGGTTAGAACCATAGAACGAAGAATGGCTTAATCCTTTAAGGAGGCAACTCAACTATTAGAAGAAAAAACATACGGATTCGGACTTTATACTATTTGAAATAAGTATCATAAAAAAATTGGGACATAATACAAAATAATTTGCATTAGATGCATTTATAAATCCAAGGCACAGTACTATCCAAATTTATTAACATCTTTTCATTATTATAAATTAAAAATGTATTTATGAAATAAAGATATTTTAAAATAGAATTACTTTTACCAAGATTTGACATGTGACATAATAGGGAAAAAAAGAAGAATCTCCTACTTTCTTCTTATTTAAAATAATTTTTTTGGAAATTTGAGAAAAATATAAATAATTTTGGATAAATACATTATAAAATTCGACATATATCATAAATGTATCTACATCTTTCATCATTTAATTAAATATGCTAAAATTTTTTGGTATAACACAAACTATGTTCATTCTTTAAAACAAACGTGATAATAATAATAATAATTATTTTTTTTTTTGTTTTTGTAAAAGTAACCTACATGTTAGCTAACTTATTTGCCATGTGGTTGACATATATTCTGTTATTACCACTTTGAAACTAAGTTCGTTCGCCTAGCTTCATCTTGAAGAACAAACGCAATCTCCCATTGAAACTAAGTTGGTATCGCTTTGATATACAACATTTCCAATTAATGAGAGACTATTACTTTCTCGAATAATCAAAATAATTTTCCCATCTAATACCTGAATCTGCTTATATATATATTTTTATTCTTCTTATCCATATTCTTTACTTTTCTTTTCAAATCCTTATTCATTATGATTATCTGCCGCATTTCTAGCTTATCTTCTTCCTATACAGATAAGACAAAAACACACATTGCATCAATTGCTTCCTTCTCCGATATTCTTTCCTGAGATTACGGCCCGTTGATTGCAGATGATAAACACCGGAGGAGCACCTAACCTTACCAGGTGAGAAGGGAAATATACCATTTATTGTTACTTCTGGATCGTATGCAGAACATTTAACAAGCCAATTAGTCAAGGCTCTTGTGTAATTCTAGGCGCCTACCCAAAAAGTAAACTTTAGGGCTTTTGGAGAAGGTTATTCTCGAGCTACAACGTGGCTTGTGTTGGATTTAATCCAATGTGTGGTTACATATATTATATATATATATGTATATATGTATATTGTATATTATGAGTTACATTGTATATTATGAGATATCATAAAATTAAGCGTGGTTGAAGTGAAATATTAAGATTAATGGTTTTGAACTATAAGACATCTAATAAAATATAGGCTTTAATGTTTAGAGGTTTTGGGCTATAAGACATCGAACAAAATATAAGCTTTAATGTTTAGAGACTCAATAGTCTAATTTTTATTTTATGATATATAAAGATTTAAAGTTGTGATTCCTAAATTATATGAATAATTATTAAGAAAAAATATATAAAGAATTAAAGTTGTGATTCCTAAATTATATGAATAATTATCTTGTCTGATATCTTATCAGTTAAAGAAGATACGATTTTTGAGAGAAAATAAACATACATATTGACTTAAAAGATAAACAATCGCAAGGCTTAAGAATTATATTATTTTTATGGATTTAGGTATGCTTTTGTAATAAATCTAAATATTCTTAATGATTTGAGATAATTATTTATGTGATTGGTGATAGTTTTCAACATAAGAAATTAAATTATATCAAGTAACATTAAAGTCTCTTTCATTGAGAACATTTTTTAATTATTTATCTTCCAAACTTACGGTACAAATCGATGAACGTATAAAGGTCAAAAGTCATTGGACATTTTTCGATTAATCTATTTAATGTTTTATGCACCATTAAACCTTGAAAAAAAAAACCACCGAAACAATTGACAGCCGTTGTTTTCAATGGGAGGTTTCAAAATTCTTTACTCTCTATCCAAGATCTGTCAACGTTCCTTTTGGTTTTAATAAAAGACTTGTCTATTTTGTTTAATTTGACCATTGGATAAACACCAGAGTTAAAACTTAGAAATACCTTAAAGCTTTAGCATCTTGGAACTAAATATTTTAAAGCCAACTTTAGGAACAAGTGGAATATTTGGTCAACTAATACATTTGGTTATTTCTACAAATTTTATATTCAGTTCATAAATGATATTTCAGCATATGTGATTTTGATATAAATCAATTACATATGCATTTAGTTTATGTTTTTGTATGAAAATTGAATTATGTTAACCAAGGTTAATACAATCAATGTTCGAATTGATTGTTCAAGATATGTTCAAATATTACTATAATATATCATTTATTAATATTGTGAAATAAATAGATTAAAACAACATTCTGCCTAAGATAAGATCCATTCATATGAGAAGGTAAAGCCCTAATCAAAGACCAAATTAGTTAGCTAATAGAGAATCAATTATACTCAACTAAGGATAGTTATAGCTCAACTAAACTTCAAAGAAGGATTGCCTATAAAAGGGGGACACTCCAAGGTAAGTTATTAAAACCACAATCATCAAGTTATTCTAAAGATTTCTTTGCATACTTAGAACACTTCAATTTCACTAACTTGTATGTTGAAGTTTCTTTACTATGAATAACCTAATCTTTGAGTAGTTATTTTTTATAAGCTTATGGTGTTGAAATTAACCCAACAGACTAACTACAAATTTAATTTATATCATTTAACACCATATGTGAGAATATAAGTTAATATTTTATGATCTTCCCAATTAAAAAAAAACTTAAAGTAATTCAGTTATCAGCACGTTAGGAAAGAATAATAGACACCTAAATAAGCAATTCATCTGCTAAAATCATTAAAACCCTAAAGCTCCTCACATCTTTAAGTTGCTTTATAGTCAAACCATTAAAATTTTGATGTTGAGGCAATAAATCATGCAACTTAAATAGGAGAGGCAACAAACTCATGAAAGGCCACAAGTTTACACCATATAACTATCATAAAAAAAGCCCTAATCTACACCCTTGTAACTAGTGCTAGTAGAGCAAGGCATATGGGATGCAAGTTTGATAGGGGATAGCCCCCCAAAATTTGACATCTAGATAGAATAATTATCTATCAAGTTTAAGATGCCAACCTTAGACACATATAACGGCATGCACAATCTTGTCAACCACATGCACATATACAGATAATTCATGGACATGTCCCATTATGTGCCCTTTCCTAAATGTAGGAGTTGAAGTACTAGGAAGAACACAGTCTCCAATACAAGTGTGATCATTTCTATCTTCTCAAACTTACAAAAGCATCTATAGTCTTAAATATAAGTGCATCCCAAATTGTGTCTAACTTCATATAGTTATAAAAAGATTCATAATCTTAGACACAAATGTATCATAGACCATGCCTACTTTTGTTAAAAAAATTTATAAACAACCTAGTATGAGTTAAGGTCATAAACTAGATTATGGCCAATTAAATCCTTAATTTTTAAAACTTATATATAAGGGATTTTTTTAGTTGTAGATTATTTTGAATATCTCTATTTATGAGAGTCATCAAATCTTCTTTTCCTTATTCTTTATTAAACTTTAAATTTATCAAAGAATTATTTATTAGTGATATTTAAATGCTTAATAATTATGGTTCTCAATTCTTTATAATTAACAAGCCGATGTCTTTATTCTTCTATCTTATATTTATTAGGTTTAAATTTAACTTATTTGTGGTTTTCTAGGGCATATTCCAAGGTAAGTTCACATCAGTTACTATCAGAGTTTAGTTTTCAATCAAATGTGGTTATCCTTTCATCTTCGTATTGTTTAAATTATATTGTATACCTTTCTAAATAAAAACGGAAAAAATTGTGAAACACAAATGATTTGTCATATTTGAGAGTATACACATGATGGAGATGAGAAAGTTTCCTTACTAACCTTTTTTTAGTTTTCAAACATATATATTGAAGGAGTTTCAACATCAAAGGACAAGAGGGTAACTTATACTTTATATGGTCTATGCAGTAATAATTTGATAGGATATGATCATGATGCTTAATAAGGTGAATGATATGTTAATAAGGTGATCCCATTGGCTTATAAAATTGAAAAGGAGACAAGGACCTCAAGTTCCTAAAAAGAGGAGGCCTACTAGATACTATCCAACACTTCTAATAAAAGTTTGTAAAGAGAATAATAATCTTAGTGAGGGTAAAATTGATCTATTTTTTAGGTTAAAAGGTGAATATTTAGACCTATAAAGGAGTTTGATGTGAATGGGAGCCTAAGAAACCTAAAAGTTGAGATAGTGAGGATAAAAGTTTGTTTAGTGTAATGATAGAAATAGTCTCTATTAAAGGTAGAAATGATTCAAGTGAAAATGAATCTATATTGACACTTGATGACTTTAGTAGTGATGGAGTTTCGTATATTATTAAGGTGATGTTCTTCTCATTAAGGTATTGTTAAGTCTTTAGATTAAGGAGAAACACTCATTAGAAGGTGTAATATGCTCATCGATAGAGCAAGTTATACTAAAGTAGCTACACTATCTTTATAGAAAAGTAGTGTTTGCCTATTGTAAAGCATCCAAAGCATACAAGCTTTAATGGCTTCATGAATGTAGGAAATGCCTTTTTATATTGGAAAGTGTAAAGATGAGTCATATATAATGTAATACCTTTGCAAACTAGTCATATATGGTTAGGGAATCTACTTGATGAATGATAATCACTATATTTAAATGGGTATACTTTATTAAACTAAAAGAAACTTATAAAGTATCAAAATATCTTATGTGTTATCATGGTTTTAAAGAAAGTGTTTTTCTTTCTAAAGTGATATTTTCAATGATAAATCCTCCTAAAGAGTGGGATATAATGTAAGTACAACTAGCTAAGTTAAGAGATCCATTACATGTACGGTTGGATCAATTACAAGAGGTAGTGTTCGAGTAAGCTCAGAGGTAAAACACTCATCTTTAGCTGAACACTAGCTCACACATGAGCATGTCCTAGACTCCCAACTTTCCTTACTGGATGAATAATTTGAAGTTTCATGAAGAATAAGATCTTCAATATGGGTGTGACTTAGATCATGTGTACCTTTACAAAGTTATAAAAGGTTCCACAACCTTAAGTATGTCTGTATCCTAATTATGTTCATCTTAACAAATTTACAAATAGATCCATTGTATTAGATATGAGCTTATATTAGATCGTGCTAATTTAAAGTTAGTAACCAATATGGCCTACCCTATAGTCATATCCAATGGTGATTAAAACCTAATTTTAAATTAGTACTTAAGGCATGTTTCTTTTCAGATTTAGAAAATTTGAGATATCTTTATTTATTAAGAGACATCAGAACTCTTTTAATTGTTCTTCATTGAACTTTAAACTTATCTAAAAGTTCTTTTTTAGGACTTTTAGATAGTTATTGGTTTTAATTCTTTATCACTAACATGTCAGTTCTCTTTACACATTTGTTTTAGATTTCTTAGGTTTGAATTCAACTTGTTTGTGGGTTATCTAGGTTATATTCATAAGTGAGTTCACATTATGCATGGTGTAACCAATGCTATAAAATGCAAATACTTCTTATCTATATTGATTGACATAGTATAATCATGGTTCCAAAACTTACTCCCTACTTTTATAACTCCCTATTTTTATAGTCACCTTCCAACCGTTAGCTATAAGATTCAGATCACGCTTTACTAGTAATAAATAAAAACTTCAAAACTTTTCCTATTTGAGATCAATAAACCAAAGTGAAGAAAAATTTTTATGTAATAGACGTTGACTTGGTCTTGATGTTCGGATGGTAATAACAGACTTTGTGAACAGATTCAACTCTTGCCAAATTTTATGGAACTTAATGTAAAAAAAGTGAACTATTACCTTTAAGGAAGTATAGATAAAGGCACATAAATACATAGACCTAGAAGATATCAAATACAATATGCAAAGCCCTACTATTAAGCATAATGAAAATAAGCATATGGGTGTGTTATCAATTAATAAAATTAAGAAAAAAGTAGAAGAAAGAATGAATGAAAGAGGAAAACAAAGAGAGGACCAAGGAAGTTTTCCTCAGATCTAATACATCTTTTAATAGGGTAGTCGACTGCATTATGAATAATGACCTTCTTAAAAAACTAAAATGATTAGTTGCCAACCTTGCTAAGAGAAATAAGAACCTATACCATCACTTCCACTGAGATATTGGACACGATAAAGAGGATTGCAAGAATCTTGAAAGGGTAGATAACAACTTGAAAAAACAAAGAAGGTTGAGACATTTCCTAAAGGAAAATGATAGGGATGACAAGCTTAAAAAGGAAAGAAGGAGCCCTCTATAGAGGTAAATATATAAGGAATCTAATAAGGAAACACAACCTAATTAAATGGTAATCTACATGATTATTGGAGGTGATTGAAGGAAATTTTAAATTATAATAAAAGAAAACACTACGAGGAAAGAATCATAATGAATAATATGATCATAATAGACCTAATGAAAGAATGATGATATATGAGATCATCTTTGAATATGTAGATAACCTTTCTTTAATCCACCCATGCAAAAATGTCATGTTTGTTCATTTATTAAGTGCTAAATTTATGGCCAACGGATGCCAATAAATATAGAAAGCATCATTGGCTCCTTGTTCTATGACACCTTTGAGGTATAAGAGGCTTACGTTTGACCACTTTTCAGCCCATAAGCAATTTTAATCATGTTTAATAAATAACTAAAAGAATGTCATTTTGGTAAACTAAATCAAATTGAGCTTGGGTGACTCAAAAAGATTTTTTACTCATTGAATAAAATAACTTCTTTTGTTAATGAAGTCAAGCCAATTTAAGCCGAGCTCGAGTGGCTTAAAACATTTATTTTGCCTATTAAACAAGTAATGTCATTTTATTTAATTGAATTAAGTTAGGCTCTGACAACCTAAAACATTTATTCCACTCATTAAATAAAACATCTTTATTTTAGTCAATTAAGTCAAGCTTAAACCTGATTACAAGTTCAAAATTTTATTTTAAAGCTCAATTCTAGTTTGAATCCAAGTTAATACGAGTTCTACTTATCAATTTTGGATCAAGTCTGGTCTACTTTGCTTTCCCTAATCACCTCACCTTGCTTGGTTTAGGGGCTGACCAAATATACATGAAGGAAAAAGACATCTTTTTTTTGTTTACAATGAAAAAAAACCCAAAATACTATGTAACTAGTGCAGTGCTCTATGATACAAAGCTCTTGTCTTGTCTCGGTGGATAAGTTCCATGACTGGCATCGGAGGCTCTTGGAGAATATACATTCCTGGGTTGGCTAGGATTGCGAGAGCGGCCAGGTTATCGACTCATTGATTCCCTTCGCAATGTGCATACTGAATTTACACTTCTCAATCTTGTTGGATTAACCCACAGGTACCTGCCACTAAAAAATTATTCTCAGTTAACATTGTATTGGAAGAGGACAGGATATTAATGACTTCTAAGGAATCCACTTCGACTATGACTCAATGATATCCAAGCGACCAAGCCAAAGTAAGGTTTAATTATACTCCCTAGAGTTTAGTAGCTAGCGGCGAGCCCCTCCCAATGTGCTATATAAAACCACCACACCAATGACCGGGCTAGTCTCTAATTAAACCTCCAGTAGTAACGATTGTAGACCCTTGTTTAACTGCTCCATCTGTGTTTAACTTGGCCTAATTCTCCAGTGGTTTGGTCTACCCAACTAAATTACCTATTGGTAATCCCTATGTCTGAAACACACAGTTTTCCATTACCCTTGCCCTTACTATCCACGTCATGTAATCCATAACGACCCTTGTACCTTCTTCAGGCCCCAAAAAATTAGCTTCAAAAAGATTTTTGTTTCTTTAATGCCATAAAAACTAGCAGGCTACTCTGAAAATAGTAACCCAGTCAACTTGCATCATATGTGAATGCTTCATAAGGTTAGATTTCACCCACAACTCCTCATCTTGGTGAAAGAACTCCTGATCAACCACCTCGGATGGAAATTTACTCTAGAATGCTATCACTCTCTGACAGTCTCAGATGACATGTAGTGTGGACTCTTCTTGTCCACATATGTGACAACTGCTATCTGTTGATAGATGGCGTGTCACTCTTTGTTGATTGGTCAGAAGTTTTTTCTTGGTCATTAACCAAAGGAAAGCCTAATTCGCTAGGGTCCTGCCCATTTTCAAATTAATTCCCAAAAGCTATTGTTAACATTCGTGATACTTCCTTCAATTAAAGTGTAAGCTGACGCCACTGTGAACATCCCATGCTCTGTTAGTCCCCATCTCATTGTATCTTCCGTTATACCATCTGCATTAGGGGGGATCTCCGCAATATCCATACAGACTGTGGAAGGGAGGTATCTAAGACGTTAAGAACTCAATTAAGGCAAGTAATAATCATGACAAATTTCCACGTAAATGACCCTTTATATATAATATCACGATTGATAGGTCATTACTTTATGTTGCACGAGCTACACTGTTGCCTTTTCAGCTAATAATGAAGTCTTTAATCGTAAATAGAAAAGGTAAGGAGTAGCATTCATTCATATGATAAGGTAAAGTATTAGTGCCTATTTGGATGGATTTTTGGAAGGTCAATAAACACTTTTCTCCACCACAAAAGTCATTTTTAAGAAAAATGAGTATTTGACTATAAAATAAAAAAGTACTTCTTTAATAGATATGGCTTTTTGGCAGTCAAAATAAAGCTTTTTAAGAATATCAAATTTAGAGCTTCTAAAAAAAGCGCCTTTTCAAATAGATTTTTCATATCAATTAATGAGTCTATTTTTTTTGTCTCTTTTGCTCTTATATTTTACATATAATTTTCACAATACTCACAAACCCATCTTATCATTTATTTTGGGAGTTATATATTATTATTTGACTTTTTTATATGTTTTAATATTTATTTTTTATATTAATTTTACTTATGTTATAATCCATATAAAAGATTTGGCTAGATATATTTTCATTTATGTTTCATATGGTTTAAAATTATATAATAATTAATATATTGTGCTTTGCATATTGTTTAATATACGTTAAATAATATTTATATGCATAAATAATTTTTATTACAAAAAAAAATATAGTTAAAATTAAAAGTCGTTTTTGTTTTTATGTTGTTAAATAGTCTACTGTATGAAGCTCTTTCAAAAAAGCTCTTTTTTAAATGACAACCAAACAGTCAATTGGCTTCTTAGAAAAATTCTTCTCAGAAAAGCTCTCCAGATAAAAGCTCTACTGTTAAAAGCTCTATTGTTATAAGCCCAAACAAATAGAGGCTTAGTTATGTTGGATTCAACTCTACTAAAAATAAATAGTCTAAGTATACTTTAAAGCCTACAAAAGGGCAATGTAAGTTCTCATAACTACCATCATTAAGCTATACTAGAGATTTCCTTATATACTTAGCGAGTTTCAAAAACTTTAGCATCAGAGTGTTTATTGAGAATACAATTGATCTCTAAGTAATTGCTTTTGCAAGTTTGTAAAATTGAGAATAGTCCAACAAGTGCACAACGAACTTAATGTACATCAAAATCATAATTAAATATATTAAGTTAAAGTATATGATAAGAATACAAAAACATAAACCAAAATAAAATTCATAATCCATTAGATTTCGTTTCTTAATTTTAATAAAATAACATGAGAAATGTGTATAATAGATAAATAATAAATTAAATTATTCATGTTATTACATACATAAGTGTAGATATAATCCAAGTATCTTATATGCATTTATTTTTATATTAATTTTTAGAATTTTCATTATTTTACATTGTATAAAGTATTACAAATATATTAAAATCAAATTATCAACATTAAAAGATATAAGAAAAGTTTATATGATTAATATTAAAAAACAATGAAGTTAACTACTATTAGAAAAGGAAAATGAAGCAAAACAAGGTTAAGAACAAGTTTATATTCCTATATTGATATGTTTTAGGTAATATTTAGTTTTTACGCACTACAACAGAATGGGTTTGTAGTGACCAAAATTTTCATCACTAAAAGTATAGAATCCATCGCTAATAATATATAGTGACGATAAAAAAAGCATCACCTAAATTGTTACGAAATCCTCATAGCAAAATACTATAGGCGATGTTTTTACCAAATTGTCACAAATTATGTTTGACAACAGCCAAAAGAGATACGCAACGATGGATAGAATCGTTGTCAATGATATTTTATTATGGTTTTCTTTTGTGGGTAAATGTTATTACCCAATGATATTTTGTTACGCTTTTCTTTTGTGGCTAAATGTTATTAGCTACGTTACAGTACACGTAGGTAATAACATTTACCGACAAATCAATAATCATCGCCTAACATTATTTACGACAATTCAATATTTATAGAAAGAATTTTTTAGCTACATTTTGTAAAACGTAGCCAAAACTTATTGGCAACGTTTTCCAAAATGTAGCTAAAAAGTTTTAGGGAATATTTTTATTTTTTAATAAACATTATTACTAAAAAAATTTCCATACTAATTATAATTATTGGTCACATTTTTAATCCATGTTATTTTTTTTAATATTTAGATTTTTGTTTTATAATTTATTATACGAAAATATAATTAAAAATAATTAGAAATTAGAAGCATTTTATATAAACAATTTAATGTCATTAAGTGTTAATTACAAATATTAACAAAAATACTTATGTATAAACTAAGATTCGTTTTCAATGTCACTGCTATTTATATAATTTGGGTCAAGTATTTATTTGACCATTTTTTCATGCTTGAAACCAACTTTCGCTCATTACATTCTAACTTTTCTTCATTACGTTGTAATTTATCCTTAAGCAACTGATTCTCCTCTTGAAGATGAATAACATATGTTGTTCTTAATGAGGATGAAGTAGTTGGCTTAAGGTCATACCCAAGGCCTTTGATGTAGCCAGATGTACCAAGCACGTTGTCATAAATGTCATCTACATTTGACTCATTTCTTTCAAAAAAAGGATCTTTGCAATAACTCCTACATCTTATTCTAAAATTTTAAAAACAAAATCAATAATTAATTCAAATATTATTAGTTAGTACTACATCAATAAATAAACTTAAATTTTAATAAAAATTTTATATTTACATAATTATTGTACACTTTTCCAAACATTTAGGTTTTGCCTTTCTTATAGTATGTCAATTTGTAAAGTGTGATCCTATCATACTCTTCTCTATGTAATTCACTCTGACCCTGTTTGATGAAAAAAGAATTAAAAATACAATAAATAATATTGTATTTACTGATATAAATATAACTTCTAATTAAAGAATATACAAATTCATTTTGTATGACAAAAAATGATTTGGAACCTTGGTTGTGAGGAGTTTTCATTTTTCCTCGGTTAACCTTGGTTTTCTCACACTTTTCCTAAATAAGGAAAAGAAACAATCATTAAATTGTGTAAAAAGATTAATGGAAGCAAATGTGAAGAGAAAGGAGACAAACAATAACATTGGCAGAGGCTTAAAGAAGACAAACGATAACATTGGCAGAGGCCTAATAAATACACATTTGGCTCCAATTTTCTAGAGTCACTCATCAGAAACATGTCTTCTTTCCTTCTCATTCAAAGGAAAAGATTTATAGTATTTATGTAGTCAATAACGATGATCTTTAGTCCTTTGTTTCAATAGTGAACTCAAATAGCTTAAAACTTTAGGGTTCTCGATATTGACAATATTGAGCTTCATTTGTGAACAATAAGTAAAAATTAAATTAATCTTTAAATAAGTAAAACAGAATTGCATATAATTAAATAAATTGAAAAATTACCGAAACTTTGTCCAAGGAATTATGTAGTAAGTTGTCTTACTTCAACTATTTTACATGTTGAAGGCATAACAATTCACTCCTAACAATGACTCCTAACTCACTAGATAATTTTACCGATTAAATCTTGTCAACAGGATGCTTTACGAGGTATCAATATGCACAGATAACTTGCTATTTATTGCAACATTCATGCGTTGCAACTCAGAACCTTTAGTGATACCTCTACCTCTTTTTCTAATAGCAGTATTAGAACCTGACAACTAAATAATAATTATAAGAAAAAACCTAAAGATCCTTTAACAGTAGTTGAGGTAGATAGAGATTTTTGCTCACTGGCTTCATTGGTAGTTGAAGTCGGTGGTTGTTATTGGATAGGGTCAAATTGATCTGGTTGTTATGGGGGAAAAGTAATTTCAATAGTTGCAACCTTCTTTTCCTTGTTTCTACTAGGTGCCATTATACTAAATATCTATAACTCAAATATCAACATCATGCACAAATTTAAGTCAATCATCGACAATACGTATAAACATAACTCGAACATCAACATTTCGCAATAACATAACTCAAACATGAACATTTCGCATTAATGTAACTCAAATATCAACAATACGCATAAACAAATGGAAACATCAATATTTCGCATTAACATATAATTTAATTTAACATATAAAACATCAATACGTAACTACAAGAAAATTACAAAACACTGACAGAAAAAATTGTGTAGCAAATTAGTGACAGAAAAATTCTGTAGTAAATTAGCGATTGCAGAAAAATAGGTCGTTAAAAGAAGAGAAAATTTGTCTGCCAACTTTCCAATGGAATTTAGCGACGAAATAGTGAATGTCATAATGAAAATAGGCACTAATAGTTCTTGGCTAAAATTACCGATTGAATTTACTGACGGAAATAATTTTCTTTGGAAAATTAAAACTAAGGCCATGCTCAAATTGGAAGGAAAACAATGTCGTTTAAATTGTAAGGAAACATCGTCGTTTTCCTCCAAATTAAATTGAAAGACGCCCCTCCTTCTTCTTTTCTTTGGGTTTCTTCTTCAATTTTCTTTCCTCTTTATTTCCTCCATCTTTGGCAAAGCTCACTTTGTTTGTCCGTCTATTGTCCATTCGTCCATCTGTCATCTTTGCTTCCATTGTAGAGGTTGGTTGTCTCTACTTTTTGGGTTTATTTTTCTACTTCATTTTATGTTCTTAAATGCTTGTATTATTGATGGTTTTGTTTGCATGGATCGTATTATGAGGTTTATTTCAGTTTTTAATAGGGCTTTGTTTGTTGTTATATGTTAGGGTTAGTGAATATTGAAAAAAAAAAACAACAGTTTTGAAACAAATTAGGGATGAATTTGTGTAACGTACAGTGTTCGATGAAAGTTCTAATAGGAATAAAAATTTTGTTAGGGATAGCATGATATGATAGGCATTTTATCAAAGGGTATAGGTAGTTGAGTAATCCATTAACCTCTTTATTGAAGAGTATTTGTTTTGGATGAAATTAAGAGGTTGAATGTGCTTTTAATACAATGAAAAAACTTTTGCGTCTTAATTAGTCTTCAATTTTCGTGATTTCAATAATAATTTTGTTATTGAAGCATATGTAAATGGAAATCTATTAAGAATTGTTCTTACATGATAAAGATACCTTATTTATTATTTTGTGAAGTCATTTTCTAATATATACCTATATTTGTCCACATATAAAAAAAGAAATTTTGGTTTTGGGGTTGCCATTTACTAGTGGTCTTAATAATTAAATATAATATATTTGTAATTAAAATTGATAGTAAAAGCTTGAAATATTTGCTAGAACATATAATCGTAACGCTTTTTCAACAAACTTAGCTTCCCAAATTGTTAAGTTTTGATTTTGAGATCAAGTATAAGAAAGAAGTGTAGAAAAATATTATTAATGGTTTGCTAAGAATGCAATGATGAGTTATATACCTTGGTAGTTTCTTAGGCGCAAAGTACTCTTTATATGATATTAGACAAAGTTGGGAAGGGGATGAGACTTCCTGAAGATTGCGATAAAAATTGAAGGCACTTTAATAATTTAGAATATACTAGGTTAAATGACCTTTGGAAGTGGAAGAGAAAACTAGTAATAGGAATTAATTATAAGATGAGAAGCAAAATTATGTTATTATTCCATGAAAGGAAGATATGGACAACATGACATTGTAGCACTCCTTTCCCATATCACCTCATCATCCTTTAGTCCCTCTATTCTTAACCCCTCTACTCAAGATGCCCTTAAAAATATATAGTGTTAAGCACTTAAATATTTAGTTAGAATGGGAAAACTTAAGTAATTTCCCTAAGTAGCAGGGAAAGATAAGATGGTGATTTCACCACCAACTAAAATACTAAAGGAAGGAATAGTAAGGTGGAATAGAATACTAAACTAATTTCTTACCAATCATTAATGTTGTTTTGAGCTAAAAAATAAACACTTGATATTTATAAAACCAATTCCATATCTTATAGGAGGTTTAAAAAATAAACACTTAATGTGTACTAAAAAAAGTTCATACAAAAAATACCCAAATAAAGTTAATTTTTGTGTTTATCCATAATAATGGTTTTGCATAATATGATTATGATCTTACCAAAAATTTATATATTGTATTTGTCCATATGTGATATTGCAAAAAATAGTTATGATCAAGTTAAGGTAAATTGTTCTTTTTCAAGCAAAGACTGAGGCTTCAATAGCTTAAGCAGTATTATAAGATATAGGATATGAAAACATTAATAAAAGAAAAACAAAATATGTAATATATAACTTAAAACTAATGCATATTTTTACCTATGCTCAATTCAAAATTTATTAAAAAATTAGCTAATTATTTATTGTCATTTTTGTAGGTTGTGTTCTTTGTTGACGAGCGTTGATAATTGTCCAATCTCATTTGTTTTCAATGTAGTTTGCAATTTTCCATCTATCAAGGTAATTTGTTCAACTAAGTAATGTCTAAAATGTGATAAGTTTTGTGTTGTTCTTTGCAATTTTACCTTTAACAATGATTGATGAGTTTTTAGGCTAGGGTTTAATAGTCTAAGTATTTATGTTTGGGTATTGTTTAAATTGAAACATAAAGACTTGAACTTCAATGTTATTAATTCAAACTTAGTATTAACATAAGAAATAGTAATTGACATAACAATTCTTTGTATAATAAACCCCTAGGATGGTATATAGACTAAAAACTCGTGATGCAACTCCTATGAGGCTTATCAATGAAAAATTCCATAAGCCTAGGATTCATAGCAAGAACTTGCTTTCTTGATTCATCTGGTCAAACAATGCCATGTACTATAGTGCTTGTTTAAATCAAACTTTGGCAATGAACTTGTAGGTGATTAATTGAAACATAAAGACTTGAACTTCAATATGATTAATTCAAACTTAGTATTAACATAAGAAATTCATGTAATTGACATGACAATTCTTTGCATAATAAAACCCTAGGATGGTATATGGGTTAGAAACCTATGATGCAACTCCTGTGAGGCATATCGATGAGAAATTCCATGAGCTTAGGAGTCACAGCAAGAACTTGCTTTCTCGATTTATCTGGTCAAACAATGTCACGTACCTTAGTGCTTGTTTAAAATCAAAATTTGGAAATGAACTTGTACCTGATTAATTCAAACATAAAGACTTGAACTTCAATGTGATTGCTTAATCTAGTGTTCAAATTAATACATATAAGTAAAAAATATGCTTTTCATCTTTTTAAGGAAACTAATTTTATTTATTGTAAAGCAATTTCCACTTTTTTATTTTAGTATAAAGTTAGAAAAATAAGATTCAAGTGTTTTTCTTACTTCTTAATGTCACTTTTTACAGGATATTGGTTAGCAAATTGCTTTATTTGACTAATACTCACATATGTTGTCTATTAATTAAGTTAATATATCAATAAGCCAAGTACAATTCATTATCTAGGTTGCTTATAGGGTATTAAAATATATTAAGGATAATAAAGATCAAAACCTTATCTTTTATAAAAATTATTCTATGAAGTAGCTAGTAAGGTTCTTATGATTTAGAATGTGGTGATTGTCCAATCACTAAGGAGTGATTGGTTGTGATTGATGGTGGAAAAGTTAGTTTCAATTTAGAGAGGAAATGGTCATAGACTTTTAAAACTTAAGGGAAATGAAGGATTTAACGATATGTAAAGTAAAGATTAAATGTTATGTAAGATTAATATGGATACCGCCATAATGATTATCATATTTAACTATGAAATCACTTTTTTAAATAATAGTTTTTCATAAATGAGAACTATTGATAGATCTTGGATGTATAGGTGATTAACACCTAATGGTTTCATTAATTCTGAGTTTCTTGAGGAAGTTGAACCTTGTATTGACTATGCATGTTCTCAACCTGCATATATGGACAGTTTAAAGTTTAGATGCCCATGTAAAAAGTGCAAACATATTCATTTTCTTCCTATTGATGAGTTGAATCTCCATTTGTTAAGAAAAGAGTTTGTTCCAAATTATTTTGAGTAGACACGACATGGGGAATCATCAATTGTAACACTTCAAGGGGTAATGAAGTAAACTCTTCATTAAATATGGATAGGTTTGAAGGGGAGAATGGATTTGTAACAAATAATATGGGTGTAACTAAAATCCTTACACCAAAATAGGTTATAATGTAGTCATTATACCTTTCAAGAAAATATATAAAATCTTAAACAAGAAGCAAACCCACATGCAAAAAAATGTTTTGACTTACTAAAATCAGCTGACTAAGAATTATGGCCAAATTGTTAGACCATGAATTAATTATCTTCAATTGCTCAAATATTGAACATAAAACATATTTCTAATCAAAGTTTGAGTAAAATCCTTGCTTACTATAATGAATCATAACCTCCTGATCATACAATGGTTGATAATTTCTATAATATGAAGAAACTTATTAGGGCTTTTGGTTCATCAGTTGAAAAAATTGATTGTTGCAATTTAGGATGTATGTTGTTGTAGGGAGATGATGTGGAATTACAAGAGTGCAAATTTTGCTGTCAATCTAGGTTTAAACCTAGAAAGCATTCTATGAAATAGAAATTAGTACCTTAGAAGTGGATGTATCATTTCCTACTTACTCCGAGACTTCAAAGACTATATGTCTCTGATGTTACTACATCTCACATGAGATGGCATAATAAACATAAACAGGAAGATGGAATAATGGGTCATCCTTTAAATGCTCTTGTATGGAAACATTTCAATAACATCCATTTTGATTTTGCAGTTAAAAGTCGAAATGTTAAGTTGGGATTGTCGACAGATGAATTCCAACCTTTTTGGTTAATTTATCCAACAATATTTATCATGGGAAATCATAATTACTCCTTATAATTTGACTCCATGGATACGTATGAATGAGGCATATATGTTCTTAATGGTGATTGTGCTAGGGCCTAGGAATTCAAAGCCTAAAATTAATGTTTTTCTTAAACCATTAGTATCTGAATAGTATCATCTTTGGGAATTTGGTGTGGAGACATCTCTTAAAAATTTTTTTTTTGAGAGCATCTTTGATGTGGAATATTAGTGATTTCCTTGCATATGTTGTGTTGTATGAATGGAGCACAATAGGGAAATTGGCTTGTCCTTACTGTGACAATGATTTTGATGTGTTTTATCTTCCTAACAAGGCCAAAATATCTTGATTGGATAACTACAGGAAATTTCGTCCTCCAGACCATCCATTTAGATGCAATAAACAAAATTTTATTAAGAATAAGATGGTACAAACACCTCCTCTCCCTTACAAAGCTGGTGAAGAGATATTGCAAGATATTGATGAATTAGGGTTGCTAAAAGTTACAGAACTTGAAGCTGAAGAAGTTAATAGAAGAATTAGTAAAAGCTTTGGTTGGAGAAAATGAAGTATCTTTTGGGATTTAACATATTGTAAAACTAATTTGATACGTCATAAGCGAGATGTGATGCATATTGAAAAAAATATTTTTGACAACTTGTTCAACACCATAATGAACATTGAAGGGAGGATGAAAAATAATGCAAAATAAAGAGCTGATTTGAAACTTTTTTGTAGAAGGAATGAGTTAGATAAAGATCTTTGCATGGGTAAATACCCAAAAGCATGTTACATTTTGGAAAAAAATAAAAGAAAATTTTGTGTGAATGGTTTAAAAGTCTAAAGTTTCCTGATGGTTATATTTCAAACTTGGCAAAGTATGTGGATAGGAGGAAGTACAAATTATTTGGGATGAAAAGTCATGATTGTCATATGTTTATACAAATGCTAATTTCAATTACATTTTGGTAGTTCCTACCGAATAAGGTTTAGGAAGCTATAACATAATTAAATTTGCTTTTCAAAAGTTTAACATGATCTGAAATAAAGTTAGATAAAATGGAAAAACTAGAAAGGTCAATTCAAATTATCATGTGTAAATTGAAAGGGATTTTTCCTCCATGCTTCTTAGACTATATGGAGCATCTACCCATATATTTAACACACGATGCTAAACTTGCTGGTCTAGTTTAATATCGATGGAAGTATCCATTTGAGAGGTAATTATAGTTAATATTTAAACAAAACTTACATCATATTTTAATCATAGAATTGTAATAACTTATTTGTAATGTAGTCATTTGGATCACTTGAAGAAAAATTTCAAAAACAAGGTTAGAGTTGAAGGTTCGATATGTAATGCTTATTTAGTGGAGGAAGCAAGTGAAGTAAATCACTTGTTAATATAGAAATCACGTATCATATGTAGAATATACAATAATGGGTGTTGAATTGTATTAAATCGTCTAAGATTTAATCTTTAAAATCTTCTTGATTTTTTTTACAAATTCAGATGATTACAAAGCAGTCCACTTAATTTGATGAGTAATGCAATAACAAAAATTATTATCTATTCTTCTAACAACAAGAAAATTAAAGAGATAAGGGTTAAAGAATATGACACAACGATTTATGCTGATTTACCCTTAACCTTGGTCTACGTCTAGTCCTTAGAGTTTGTTTGAGATTTCACTATGTCCTTCAACGTTACAAGTATTATTTCTACACTTATAGATCCTGTCTAGGTTACTCTCACAAAGTATTCTTTATCTACTTCTTTAGCCTCTCCAAGCTCTAGCCTTTCTTTCACTTGAAAATATATTGTTTGAGTTTCACGTTACAGATGTATTTACTCTCTTTTTTTGCATGTGAATATAGAATTTCTCTAGGTATGTTTCGTACAATTAAATTTTCTCTTATGTTGTATTTAGTTTATGACTATAATCAATATTTGTAACCTAAATCTTCAACTGTCTTCTTTGAAAAATTCGCTTATTGAATCTTCTAAAAACTGTTATTAGTTGAGTCATGTAACCAAATCCAACTAACTGATTGATGTTCTAGAACATTTTACAATTGCATTATCTTATATAGATTTCGTATGCCTTATCTAATGTTATGTTTCGTCTGGTGTCATAAACTAAGCACTTCGCACTTCGTCTGATCCATCTAAGACACTTTGTCTTATTAACCTTTTACTTAAGTATCATCTGGAGTCTTAAGTATCGTCTTGAGTTGATGATTTTTGTCACTTACATTTATCTGCGCACTTAACAAACTCATCAAAACAATTCGCACACTTATATGATTATTATTATTTGATTTTCATCAAAATTAATAGATTTAGTGAAGTCTTCTTGACTTAACAATCTCTCCCTTTTGATGATAACAAATAATCATAATATTAGAAGATAAATAATATTCAAATGAATAAACAAAGAAGGCAAGATACACAAGATATGCAAAAAATATAAATATACAATGAATGCTTTATAATGCTTTCCACTGCTCTCTCCTATTTGTTATTAATCAAAAAGATAGTTCATTTTAGATGCTTCAAAATTCCATAATACATATTTTAAATATCAGTGCGGATCGTCTTGTGATCTTGTTCTATAGAAACACGTAGAAGTGCTGGTTCCTCATGAAGATCACCCACGACATCACCGAGTTCATTAACCTTAGTAGTAATTTCCTCAATGTGTTTAGCTAAGGCTTCCTGAACTTCCGTCTGCTTATGACTAGCTTCAGTCCATTTGATGAAATTCTTCAATAACTCTGTATTAATAGTAGCATCTTGTAGTATTTCACTAAATATATGAGGGTGTTCAAAAACAGATGGTTTTCTAAGTGATCATCTAATTCTATAATTTTAATTAAGGGTAATTTGAAGGTTTGTTTTCCTTTAGGGATATCAAGAACATCAAGTCTGGAATTTGTAAATTGGTTTCCCAAGAAGGTGTAAAACATTTTTAACTAAAGGTATGAAACCTAAGAGTCTGAAATGAATGATTAAATGCACAAAGGTTTCTAAATTAAAATTGATACCTTCAATTGTGACATTTTTATACCTTCCTTATGATATTGTACCAACTACCTTAAAACTTTCGTCTTTGGTAAATGCTTCAAATTGAATTCCTGATGCCCTCGATATGTGATTTGATACATAGACACCTACAGGTTGAGCTGCATGACATACATCGTCTATGCTCTTCGCTGCCACTCGAATATGTTCTTTTGTAAGATCATTTTCATGACTTTCAGGAAACATGTTCTTCTTTCCTTTTCCTACGTTTATTACTGGTGTTGGAAATCTAGGTTGTACATCTTGTACAATCTTGATTGTCATTTTGCTTATTATCAGATAGGTTGTATAACAATCTTTCGTAATCTTCAATAGATATGGTTCTGACTTTTCATCTCGTAGAATACCATATAGTCTTCGTTCTTCATGACTTAGAAGATATATTGTCTGATTGTTTACTATTATAGGCTCAACTTGAACCTTAACTGTCTGTTTAAAAGGTTCTCTGATGATAATTGAATTCTATTTCAATCAAGTGTTGATTCTTCTATGACCTTCATTTTCAAATCTATTTTCTTCATTGGTCGAGGAGACTTATAAGGTATTAGCTGGTGTTAAACAATCTGTGTCTTTTGTGGAACATCAGATAAAGAAACCTCTGCTAGTTTAGAAGAGAGTTGTTATTAAGGCTTCTTCTTCTCAAATACTAACTTCCTTTTTATCTCTGTCTCTCCAGATGATTGTTCTGATTGAATTTGAGGGATAGAGACAATTGATTTCGTAGGTTGCTGTTGTTTCTCTTGCTTCTTTTTATTCTCAGAATCTCCACTAAGAATCAGAACTTTCTGCTTCTTCTATTCTTATTGTCGTAAGGTTAATAATCTTAGTGACCTACTTGAATTTTTGGGCCGTTCTGATTGGAGCGTCTCAGCCTTCCTCTTTAAAGACACTTAGTGAGTTGGTTATTGAACCTTGCTTTCCTTCTTTTTTAGAATCACCTTGAGTTGTATCGACACATCAGACGATTTTTCAACCTTTTCCTCTACTGATATTCTTACGAGCGATTGAGGTTTTTCTTATATTTTTGACAGAACATGTTCACTCTTACTTCGTCTTACTAAAAGCCCCTTAGACTTTGCTTTCAGTATGAAATCTATATCTGCTTCAGCTTCAGTTTTGATTCCCCTTTTGTGAATATTAGAGGCATTAATAACACTCTTAACATTCATCTTTACTCTGTTTCCTATATCAAGTAGGACTCCAGATTCTTTGAAGAATCTTGTTAACAGAATACCGTAAGGAAAAGAACCACTCTTCATATGATAATCCTCCCTAGCCTTTATCATGTACTTTATAATCAAAAACTGAAGATTAACGGGTTAGTGAGTAAGTATATGAAACAAACAATGTTCATCATTCATTGTTACCATTTCCTTTGATCCTGCTCTTGGTAGGATATAATGGAGAAGAAGTGAATGAAGAACCCTAGCCTTCGGAATAAGGGTTGAAGACTTCTTGACTTCTGGATTACTGGATCCATATAGTTGTCGATTGATGTTGGCTTTGTCTATATGAATTTGGGCGATCCAATTTATATTGTTGAGAAGTTCTTCTCTAATATTTAGACACTTAATAGCCTTCTCGATAGAATCTTGTGTGATTACCATCGTCAACCCATCTACCATCGATACCAAGGTGTTGTTTACTAGCTTCGCATTCTTCCATAACTCATAAATTTCATTTAGATATACCGTCTCTAGGATGTTGAAGAAATTTTTCCAGCCAGCTGCTTCAATCTCAGGTTCTATATTCATCTGATTATTCTTCAAGGAAGTGAAATCGACGAGTCTCCCATAGTCAAGAGATTTTGGCATTTTTAATCTGTAAAAAACTAACGCTAAATACAAAAATGATTTCGCTTAAAGAAGTGAGGTTAGTATATAAAAAGAGATAAAGATATGAAATGAGAAGAATTTTAAGTTCAGAACAGAGTGTTGGATCGTCTTTGTTGAGAGCACTTTGAACAAGTTGGTTTCGAAGTTTTTCAAGAAAATTCTTAAGTGTAAGGTGTTGCAAAATTTTGAGATGAATTCCTTTTTTTATATATACATACTCTTGAAAAGTTACCATCTGTAATTTTCTGTAATTATTTAACTTGAAAACTTACGACTTTTTAGCTTCTTCTGGACAAATGGTGTGGATTATGGAGTGTCAGACGAATGGTCATTTAACATCACCATATTCAGGTTTCATCTGATTTCCTTGAATCTGTCTTCACTTAAAGGTTTGGTGAAGATATTTGCCCATTGTTGATTCGTCTCAACAAATTGTAGATTAATGATCCCTCTCTATACATAATCTCTTATAAAATGATGTCTAACTTCAATATACTTTGCCCTTGAGTGTTGTATTGGATTCTATGAGAGATTAATATCACTTATGTTGTCACAGAAGATTGGAATTTGATCTTTTTGATAGAATAATCCTTTAAATGATACTTAATCCATAACACTTGTGAACAACAGCTTGCAGCTGACATGTATTTAACTTCTGTAGTAGATAGAGCAATTGAACTTTGCCTCTTACTTGACCAAGAAATTTGATTATGACCAAGAAAGTTACAACCTCCACTTGGACTCTTTCTATCAATCCTATCTCCAGCATAATCAGCATCACAGTAGCCAATTAACTTGAAATCTTTACCTTTCTCATACATTAAGCAAAGATCAGTAGAACTTGCCAAGTATCTCAATATTCTTTTGACAGTAATATAACGAGATTCTCTAGGATCTGCTTGAAATCTTGCATGTAAATAAACACTAAATAATATATCAAGTCTGCTTGTAGTTAGGTAAAGCAAAGAACCAATAATTCCTCTAGAAAAAGTTTGATCAATCTTCTTACCAATTTCATCTTCAGATAAGAGGATTGAAGGATGCGTAGGAGTTGACATTGGTTTAACATTCTCGATTTCATATTTGACTAAAAGTTTTTTTATATGTTTTTTTTAATGAACAAAAATCTTTTTAAAATTTGTTTAATTTGGAAACTAAGAAAGAACTTTAATTCACCCATCATAATCATTTCAAATTCACTTTTCATAAGATTTTCAAAATTTGAACACAATTTTTTTAGAAGTTACACCAAAAATAATATCGTCTACATATATTTGTACAACTATAAAATCATTTTTATATTTTCGAAATAAAGTTTTATCTACTTGACCTCTAATAAAGTCATTTTTAATCAAAACAAACTTAGACGATCATACCGAGTACGAGGTGCTTGTTTTAATCCATACAAGGCTTTATAAAGTTTATAGACATAATCTAGTTTATCAATGTCTTCAAAACCTGGGGGTTGTTTTACAGAAACTTCTTCATCCATAAAACCATTCAAAAAGGCACTTTTCACATCCATTTGAAATAGTTTTATATTGTGAAAATAGCATATGCAAGCAAAATCCTAATAGCTTCTAGTCTAGCTATAGGAGAATATGTTTCATTATAGTCTATTCTTTCTTATTGATTATAGCCTTGACCTATTAATCTAACGTTGTTAAGGTTTACTTTTCCTGATTCGTCTAGTTTATTTTTTAATACCTATCCAGTTCCTATAACAGATTTATTGGATAGTTTAGGAACTAGAGACCAAACTTTATTCCTTATAAATTGATTTAACTCCTCTTGCATAGCTAAAATCCAAGCTTCGTCTTGAAGAGCTTCATCAATTTTCTTAGGTTCTAATTTAGAAACAAAGGCTACATTTCCCTCTCTTCTAAATTTTGATCTAGTTCTCACTCCCTATGATGTTTCTCCTATAATCAAGTTTTCTGGGTGAGAAGATTTATATTTTCAGTCTTTTCTTAGACTAAAATTTTCAAAAATATCTTCTACCTTATCAGGTGGATCGTCTGGTGGTGACACATCTAGATTATTAACTAAAGGAGTAGATAAAGTTTCATCATCAGAATCATCTCTTTTATCTAGATGAGAGTCATCATCAAATTTTACATGCATAGACTATTCAACATATTTAGAAACAAGATTATAAACTCGATAAGCTTTAGAAGTAATTGAATAGCCTAGAAAAATTTCTGAATTGATCTTAAAATCAAAATTTTCCAACTTTTCTTTTGTATTCAAGATAGTATATTTGCAACCAAAAGGATGAAAGTAAGATATATTTAGTTTTCTTCCCTTCCATAATTCATACGGAGTTTTATTTAAAATAGGTCGCAAAAATACTCTATTTTGAATACAACAAGCTGTATTTACAGCTTTTGCCCAGAAGCACTTAGGAAGATTCATTTCACATAGTATAGTCCTTTCCATTTCCTGAATCGTCCTATTCTTTCTCTCTACAACTCCATTTTGATGTGGAGCTCTAGGAGTAGAGAAATTATGGAAAATTCCATTTTCTTTACAAAACATTTTGAATTTTTCATTTTCAAATTCTTCTCCATGATCACTCCTAATTCCAACAATAGAAATTCCTTTTTCATTTTGTAACTTTTTGGATAAAACTTTAAAACATTTAA
>JANSVA010428777.1:0-19423 GCA_025504915.1 Erythroxylum reticulatum | reverse complement strand
AACTCTTTATTTGAGTGAATATTCCCTGATACATGTTTCAATTAATAATTCCAACATGCAGACACTAGATTAATAATTTGTAAAAATCCATTCTGATAATATCAAGAATTATAATGAAACACATATGATTTCACCACTCATCAAGATTATGGTTCATAATAAGTGAATGCTTAAGTTGTATGTTTTAAGATTAAAAAACATACTTGATTCCAGATTCATTTAATAGTGCCATTATCGATAGTCAACTACTATCATGATATGAAACTATCATTTCGTTGAAGTAAACTCCTTTACTTATATGGAGATAAATCGCAACACTACAATCTAAAGCCATAATTAAGCGACCAACTTTGTTATTCAATTGTGAATAAATTATTTTATATTCTAATAATATACATGTTTCCCATACATCTCTATGTATATGTATATTACTTACAAAAGAATCTTGGCACATTTTAACTAGATATATAATGCTCACACAAATAAAACCAAAATCTTTTCTTTTATTAACAATAAATATTTTCATTACAAAACTTTCACTAAAAAAGATAAAGTTACATGTAAATACACTTGCTTTCCATGGCACTATATTTACATAACTCCAACAAAGCTATCTTCAAGGTTTTCATGACAGCTGTAGATCTAGAAGTTTTCCTTCAAACCTTCTAAGAATTACCTTGATCTGATATCTTTAGAGAAAGTTATGTCAATTTTCCCAAAATAGGTCTTAGAATGAAGCCTTTCATCTGGGATCGTCTAGTCCTATTGTCTAGTCCAATTTTGACCCTATAGATTACAGAATCTATCTTCAAGGTCTTCATGAAAGTTGTAGATATAGAAGTCCTCTTTGCAACTACCTAAAAATGACCTTGATCCAATATTTTTAGTGATAGTTATGTGAATTTTTCCAAAATAGGTCTTATACTAAAGCCTATCGTCCAACTTTTCATCTAGGATTGTCTAATCCTATCATATAGTCCTATTTTGACCCTATAGATGACATAATCAATCTTGAAGGTATTCATAAAAGTTGTATATCTAGAAATTCTCTTTTAAACCATATAATAATGACCTTGATCAGATATCTCTAGAGAAATTTGTGACAATTGTCCCAAAATAATTCTTAGACTAAAGCTTATCCCCTGATCTTTCATCTGGGATCGTCTGAAACTATCGTCTGGTTCAATGTTGACCCTATATATGATAAAATCTATCTTCAAGGTCTTAATAAAAGTTGTATCTCTAGAATTCATATTTCAACAAGTCTAAAAATGACCTTGATCCGATATCTCTAGAGAAAGTAATGATAATTATCCCAAAATAGGTCTTAGACTAAGGCCTATCGTCTAACCTTTCATCTGGGATCGTTTGACCCTCTCGTCTAGTCTAGATGATAGAATCTATCTTCAAGGTATCATAAAATTGTATATCTATAAGTCCTCTTTCAAACCATCTAAGAATGACCTTAATCCGATATCTCTAGTGAAAGTTATGCTAATCGTCCCAAAATAGGCTCAATATGATTAAGGAAAAAACCATGTGTGGTTATTTTTTCCATAAATGCATCATCCGACATCCAAATGGGATCATTCTTATTTTTAAATAAACTAGAGACATAGAGCTACAAATGATCTGAAGTAATCAAATTCTAATTAAGTCTTTAATACTTTCAATTTCTTGGTGGAAGTTGGGTATAATGTATTGTTTCAGTTTATAACAGTCTGAAAATGTTTGGGCCCTAACTCTCAGATTTCTGAACCAAATTGAATTATTTTTATGACATTAAAAACTTAATACAATGGGGAACAAATGTTTTGAAAGAGTTAATTTGTAATTCCAGTTGAGGTTTCCTAAAATCTATTCTGAATTAGGAGAAATGAGGTGGTTTTCAATATTTGACTAGTGTGGGCACGCCACCCTTGTGAGATGATGGCTAATGAGGATTCTTTGAAACCCTATAGGATAATATGCTCATGCATTATGATTTCATAGATGGGCTCCGAATGTTAATGCTCAATAGTTGTGGTATCAGAGCCTAGAATTAGCACCTTACATAGGCATGTTTCGGGATATGTGTCGATCGTATGACAATTGTTAAGAGTTTGAGTTAATAGAATTAGTAAGAAAAATGATACTCTTTCATGATATGAGAAATTGAAAGTCTATGGATATTACGTAGTCCGATATGTTAGACATAGATGCAGTATTTACGCTTATGTCAATGAATATGGTGATGAAATTTTGTTGTGGATATGTACTTGAATCGATATGGATTTGAAAATATTTTCATGAATTGACTGAGAAGAAAGAGAGACATAGGTGGAAATGACCAGATTTAAGGTGTACAAGCAAAGTGGGATTGAAAGGTTAAACTTGGAAGTTAGAATGATTGTTTAATTGCTGTGATAAGAGTTATGACCTGGTATAAGAAGATATTAGTGGAATTGAGATTGTTGATGATGTTACAATGAGTAATTAATTGAAAGATAAAGAGAAAAGTATCATCTAGGATCAATGGAGATTCAAAGTATCAATTGTGTATGATATAAATTGGTGAATTGTTGGAGATAAATATGTAGACAAAATGGGATGAATTTGATGATACCCACCTAAGCATATGCGGTCTTAATTATGTTTACAACTTCATTGAGTTTTGGTAATTAGAATGTTATGACCTTGTAAGAACGATGGAAATTGGTCTTTCCAAGGTACTAAGAATGGATGATAATAACAGTTGATTGATAAACATTACATGAACACTATAGATGATAATAACAAGAAATCTTCTTTCGGAGAAGAATTTCAATGAATTAGGTTAAGCAGATTAGACAGTTTATATTCAATGGAAGAACACATTGGAAATGAATACGTAATGATTCAAAACTAAATATTAGATTCCTAATCCTAATGGAGACTCAAGTATAAGATGTAGAATATACTATTAAGAATGTATGTATTTTTGTTTGATGTAAAGTATACAACCATATGAGTGGATTCCTGAATTTGAGGAGACATTAATTACTAATATGAGGAGTATATAGGTCTATGTTATATTCTATGTAAATATGTTTGGGAGATACAAATTTGACCTAATGAATGTATTACAAACACTAGAAGTTAAGATTGAAAATAAACTGAAATGTGTGGAGAAATTAGTATGAATGAGTAGACAATAGAATGATTCAATGTGAAATCAGAGGAAATCAAATGAATTGAGAAAATCATTCGAGAAAGGAAGTTAATTGGGAAATTGAAAATAACGTAAGACAATGTTACCTCATTGAGGAATTAGTTATTTAAGGAATTATGAGAACTAATCATAGGCATATGGAGCTTTGAAAATATTTGTTCAAATTAACAAATGGCCCGACAATACTATGGTATTAAAGATTAGAGCGAATCAAGCAAAATTTGATGATATATTAATGGTATTCGAAAAGTTGAGAAGAATAGTTTGAATATTTAAAGAAAAATATGTAAATCATATAATAATAAAAGTAAAGAGAATTTTAGGGGAATTATAACATTGATATTAATTATATTGTTCGAATTTGGAGATTTTATAGTATACAATGATGTTGTATAAGAGATTTGGATAAAATCCAACGTGGCATAATTTCATATGTATGGAGACAACTAAAGTCCTATGAGTTGACCATTTGATACATGATTTAGAGCTACTATAGTAATGATTGCTTTGAATGTTTGTAGACAGTATATGTATAGGAACATCTTGGATATATATATATATACATGTATGGATCCTTAAAGTTTAAGGTAATTATTGAGTTGAGAAAATTGAATATGAGGCTGAGATAGTGGATAAAAGTACTGAAAGACTATGAATGTACAAATGAATGTTTCCCAATAAAGTTCGTGTTGTATCTAATGTATTAAGCATAAATCCTAATAGTTATGAAGCACAAATTCAGATGTTGAGGTTATCAAATCTAGTGCAAAAAGGAGCATAAAATGTGGAGTTAAATTTTGGGCAAATCAAAGTACTATTTACTATGAAATTAAAGATCAGTTTCACATGAAAGGATTAACCAAGCCCAAATTGAGGATTCAGAAATTGTGAATCATATTGAGAGATTGAAAACATATTTGAATTTTGGGTTCAAATAGGAAAAATGATACATTGTGATTGAAAAAGGAAGTATATGTGCCGATAAAGATGATTAAGCAAAGAGATTGTTAGATAAGCATAAATAACAACACATGATATACATCCTAGTAGGAATGTGCCAAAGCAATATCTAGCGGCTAAGAATGTAGAATCAAGTGACTGAATGTTTGATTTTGCCGACGTTTTTAACTATTAGAGATATGCTTAAAGCTTATATTTTGGAGTTCATAGGAACATGAGATCAATGTATAGTTCTATTTGACTTTAAGCATCGCAATCGTTATCATAGTGATTTCATTAGAATACTGTATGAGGAGTTAGATGACAAAAAGAGTTATTTGCTTTTGCATTGTGATGATTAAGGCCTAACAATAGTTGAAGGTCAGAATTGATTGGAGAGGTTAGTGATAAGTGAAATCGATCAGTATTAGAAAATAAGTGATTCAAGAAAGATGAATGAATTAGGTGGATCCACGCCAAAGGCATAGAATACAGTGAGATAGACATAAGAGTTAAATGTAATGATACTAAAGAGATGTGAACTATGAAGCAAAATATTAAATGTTTCTGGGAGTATCACCTTCCCAGGGTGTGCTTAGATTGAATACAAGATGAGCTCAAGTTAGGATAAAGAATCAACTAAGCATAGATTGTATTGGGCCATATGAAGTTACTAAGAACCAGACCATTGACTTATGAGTTAGTAACTAACAAAGATGTCTCATATACATAATGTTTTATATGCAATTGTGCTCAAAAATATCGGTATGATCTGATAGTGGTGTTATCAACGCAAGAAGTGGAAAAAAATTATGAGTAATCTGAAATATATTAAGGGAATAGTTAAGATAGTGTGATATCTGAATAAGTCATTGAAGGATTGATTGAATTTTTTTAACTAGGGTCATTTGGAAGAAATTATTTGAATGATGAAGATAAATGTAAAACAAAGGAGCAGAAGAGGAAGCATACCCTGGCTCTTGATCATTCAGATAAGAATTTCGAGGGTGAAATTATTTCAAGAGGGGGAGAAATGTTGGCCCCCAAATTTTTTTTCTTGATGAGTAAGTATGATTTAAATTAATTATGAGGTATTTATGGAGTTTTGTGCAGTTAATTATTATGTTAATGTTATAAAGATTATATGATATAGGTTAATTGAATTAAAGTGTTAAGGTAGTAAGATTTTATAAGGGTGTTTTTGGTAGTCCACTTAAGCATTTAAGTTACAAGGCTTTTAAGGAAGGGTAAAAAGGGACTTTGCACACTCATTAAGGATAAAATGGGCATAAAGAAGTGTTGTCATCTTCCTAAAGAAAGGAAAGAAAAAAATAAGAGAGAAAGAAGAGAAATAACAAATCAAAGAGAGAGAAAGAAGAGCGGTTTTGATGGTTTGAGAGAAAAGAAGAGAGTTGAGCTAGGTTTCACCTTTTCTAAGCTTTCTAGAGAGATTTTGAGATTGTGCAAGAAGGGTAAAAGTTAGAGGAAGATAAGAGCTTTCTTTTGAACCAAACATCTCTTCATTTGGGTGAAGATTTAAGAAGGGGATCAAAAGAGGTAAGAGGAGCAAGAGAAGAGGCATTTTGATTAAGTCTTTAAGCAAGGAAATCAAGGTGGGTACATGTTTATAATAGAGTAAATAAGCCACTAATATTTTCTTTGAGTCAAAGAAGTTCAATGATTTCAATTATGTCATAAGTGTTGCATTTACTATTTTTGAATGATTTGAGAAATTTCAATATGCTGTTATATGAATTGTGTGATGATTTATGAAAAGACTTTGAAAGTGATTTTTTTAAAAAAGATAACATGTTTATGAAATTATGTTTTCGAAATACCTTATGCTTATGAAAAATCAATTTTCAAAAATGTGCCATTTTAGGCAACAAGTTTACAAGTCATAAATTACATGTTATGTGGGTTTGTGGTGGTCCCTTAAGTCAAGTGCAATTTGACAAAAGGCTTCTCCTGCCTGCCCACTAGTGGTATGGAACTCCTTTATGGACTCCCATAATTTCACGATTACGCAAAACCATTATGTGGGATTGCGTTAGTATGTTCTGTTCATGGCTACACAGGATCCTTATAGGAAATATGTAGTACATTCTGTTTTGGATCCACCCAAACCATTTTGATGTGCTTATGTGCTTATGATATGTGAACAAGTTTGATGCATTCATGTCTTGTAGTTTGAGAGTTTAATTACATGATGAGAAACATTTGTTTTATGAACTCAACGAAAATTTTCTACAATAAGTGAATATTTTCAAAGGTTTTCATTATTTTTCCAATATAAACTTGTTACCTACGAGCTTTTAAGCTTACCCCCTTTTTCGTCCCATCTTCAGGAGAAGAAATGAGATCGGGTAACCAAGAGTTGAGGCATCATTCTGCTTTTGCAATGTTTTTATAAATTAAGTTAGATTTTGAAGAAGCAAGTCTTTAAACACAATTCGACAATTATTAGGGTTTTGTATCTTTAGTAATTAGGATTTTGATACTAATGATGTAATGTGACTTGGAATGCCATTAAAGCTTTGTAAATTCTTATTTTTGTTGATAATGAAATATGAATTGTGAATGGATGATGTTGAGTTGGAAATTAGGTACATCTAAAGAAGTTATCAAATTGAGATGATGACGTTGAACATGGATTGTTGTTATATATATATAAGTGAGATGTTATGGAGTTGAGATTTGAGAGATTAATGAAGTCAATTTGGTAGTTGAATGGTTATGATCAGGAAATTCTAAGTTTGTACAGTGCAATTTTCAAGTCTTCTTTAGGGGCAAAATTCATATTTTGACTTCAGGAGAAGAACTATATTGATTTAGGCTAAATTAGACAACGTTATCTTCTAGAAAGTTGTAACTTATCTTTCTAGCTTTCCAAAGATATATAGTATGAAAATTTTGGACATTGGAGTCGAAAGTTATGATCGTTATAAGTGGAGACACTCTGGAGAGTGGAGTTAGTGATTTAGAACTTTTGGTGATGTGAAGAGGACCTAATAGGAATACAATCTTCTGATGCATCTTAGACTAAATCGTCTGATGCACTGTAGATTGAATCGTCTAATGCACTGTAAACTGAATTGTCTGATGCATCTCATATTAAATCATCTGACCTTTCTTCTAGTCAAATTTTTACCCTCTAGATGAAATAATCTATCTTTGCTTCACAAAAATTGTAGATCTAAAAGTCCTTTTTCAAACCATGTAAGAATGACCTTGATTTGATATCTCTAGAGAAAGTTATGCTAATTGTCCTAAAATAGGTCTCTGACTGAAGCCTATCGTCCGGGATTGTCTGGTCCAATTTTGTTCCCATATACGATAGAATCTATCTTCAAGGTCTTCATAAAATTTCTAGATCTAGAAGTTTTATTTCAAACCATTTATTAATGACCTTGATTAGATATCTATAGAGAAAGTTATGCTAATTTTCCAAAAATAGGTCTTAGACTGAAGCCTATCGTCTGACCTTTCATCTGGGATCGTCTAACCCTATAGTTTAGTTCAATTTTGACCCTATAGATGATAGAATATATTTTCAAAGTCTTCATGCAAGTTGTACATCTAGAAGCTTCCTTTCAAACCGTATAAGAATTATCTTGATTTGATATCTCTATAGAATGTTATGACAATTGTCCCAAAATAGGTCTTAGACTGAAGCCTATCGTCTAACCTTTCGTTTGGGATCGTCTGACCTTATCGTCTTATTCAATTTTGACCCTTTAGATGATAGAATATAACTTCTAGATCTTCATAAAATTTTTATATCTATAAGTTCTATTTCAAACCATCCATGAATGACCTTAATCCTATATCTCTAGTGAAAGTTATGCTAATTGTCCCAAAATAGGTTCAATATGATTGAGGACAAAACCATGTCTGATTCTTTTGGCCATAACTTTATCATCCGACCTCTAAATGAGATGATTCTTATTTATGAATAAACTATAGATATAGAGATACAAATGATCTAAAGGAATCGAATTCTAATTAAGTCTCTAACACTTTCAATTTCTGGATGGAATTTGGATATAGTGTATTATTTCAGTTTATAACAGTCTGAAAATGTTTGGGCCCTAGATTTCAGATTTCTAAACCAAATTGAATGATTTTGGTGTCATTAGAAACTTAAGAAAGTGGGAAAAAAGTTTCTGAAGGAGTCCATTTGTAATTCCAATTGAGGTTTCCTAAAATCTGTTTTGAATTAGGAGAAATGAGGTGTTTTTTTATGTTTGATTGGTGTGGGCACGCCACCCTTATGGGATGATGACTAATGAGGGTTCTTTGAAATAACTCTATAGGATAATATGCTCACACATTATGACTCTATATTTAGGCTTTGAATGTCAGTGCTTAACAATTTCTCGCCTATTGTTAAATGTACATGTCAACTCTAAAGTGTCATGTCATTTGTGATTTAATATGATTGTGATTGAAATGGTTCAAAATGCATGTTTAAAATGGTTTTGATATGTGATGCTTTAAAATGTGTAATACGATTTTCTTAACATGCCATCCTCATAGAATATGTTCTCGAATAATTGTTGATAAATTCAGGAATATGATCTACGAGAGTGTTATGTTACTCGTTTCATGTTATTTCTTTCTCTAATTGTTTTATTTATGGATGATTAAATTCACGTAGATGTATGGCAACAACATGCAAAGCCATTTCCAACTTTGATTCTTCTTCTTTGTGTTTCCATTTTTTTTTGTCCTTTTCTTGTCTTTATTTGCTCTAATTTTCTTCTTCTTACTCTATGAAGACAAGTGAATACTAATCTTTGAAAAATGGCCCAAATATTGTGCTTTCAACTTACTTTAGCTCCATCACTTCCAAATTGTACCTAAAACCACATATGAACTAAAGTGAGTATCTTAAGCATTTTCATAGCAATAATCACTAACTATTATGTAACAAATTTATAATCAATTAAGCATATATCAGTGAGGCCTATTGTCAAAACCACTAACTTTGATTTAAAACCTCTTTTTTTTCCTATAATGTAGTAGAATCAATTTGGAGGTTTATCATTTGAAGATCTTAAATTGCACCTGTCTATATTTTTGAAGTACTGTGATACACTAAAGATCAATGGTGTCTTCCTTGATGTCACTAAGCTCAAGTTATTCCTTTTCTATTTTAGACAAAAAGTAAGAGTGTGTTTGTAGCCTATCAAAGACCCAGTAATATGTGAGTAATAGAGACATTTTTTAGGATAAAAAAATAGTAGAGCAGAAGAGGTAAAGGTAATAAGTAGGCCATAAAAGGGTGACACTTTTAGAGAGGCTCTATCATCCATCAAGCTAATCGAAGTTAGGAGCTAGTCTAAAAAGGGTCGGCAGTGATAGGAGAGCCATAACTTACTTGAATTGAGTTGGTTCATGAATGGTGGAGGAGAATTTCCAAGTGTTATACCAAAGGGTACAAGGTTTATGTAGCTCCAACAATTGAATGAGCCTCCCTAAACCGTAATTCTCTTTTTCTAGTTTCCTATGCCTAAATTGCTCTATAATGTTTAATTTTTGTCTAGGGATGCAACTTTGATTATTTGGGACAACTCTTTGAATTATTTCAACTTATTAATGAGTTAATAGGCATTTATCCAATATATGATTCTTTGTTTTTTGATTCATATTCTTTACATTATTGGAGACATCATTGCATATGTGAATCTGATAGTTGAATCATCAGTTCATGACAATTGTATGATCTAGAATTTAATCATTCTTTGAATGAAATTTTTAGCTAATGGTATCTATTTTTGTTTAATATATTTGTCAGTTAGGATTCATCTAATTCTATCTTAGAAAATGAAGGTAGATAGGTAGGAGCAAACTAGTTAGTTTTCTACACTTAACCTATTAAATAACTCAGTCAAAACTTGGATGGCTAAACCAAAATTAAATGTTGTTTTTCACCTATAAATATTATATTTGATTTATGATTTTTTCTTTTATATCTAAATCTAATTTGGTTTACTTTAAACATTAATTCCCCCTATGTATGCTTGTTTAGAGTAATTCATAGGTTTAACTACCTATAGTTGTTTTAGTTTCAGATTTATGATAGGGCCTACTATTATATGAAGACATTTTTTTTACAAACCATGGATGGTACCCTAAAGAGGATGATTAGATTTATTTATTTAATATTTAAATTGTATGTAACAAGTATGAGGGGGACATTGACCTTACCTCATTAAGAAAAATTATAGTAACATAGGTAGTAATGAATAACACATAAAAAACTTAATGGAGTGTAAAGGATCTAGCGAAACCATCTAATATAAGGAAAATGTTGTTTATCTAATGTAAAAAGTCCTCTAATGTGTTATGGTGGGTCTTCAATATTGCCAAATTCCTTCGATAATTTTTTTTGAGCTTACTAGCCTTGCAAGAGCATCACTAATAGAATGGATTTCTCTATAGATATGCATGAAGTTAAATTTAAAAAACTATAGAGGTGTAGTGATCGAGGTAGGTTTTAATCTTATAAACCCTCAATATTTAGCAAGCGTATGGTTCGTAGCATAATATTAAAGGTGTCGACCCCATGGGAAAGGAGAGTAATCTAATCCTAAAATCTAAGGCTAGAAAAACTATAAAACTGAAAATAAAAGATGCAATAGAAATTAATTAAGAGAACTGAGTTTAACCAATCAAACCAGAAATTAAACATAAAAGTATTAATAAGTGAGCAACATACAATCTTAATAGAAATCAACCTAACTAATTTACCAATTAATGAGAAAAGGGATTTTACTTGTCATTAATGCTAATGGAGTGTCATTTCTAGACTATCCTAGGGCTGATTACTCTCTCTCAAGTTATAACCATTAAACCCTAAATTATAAACCCTAATAAGATTATTAAATTTGCAATCTCTCAATTTACAAATTATCCAAAACCATAATTAGATCTGAAACACTATAATAAACTATCAGACTATCATACGAGATCTCCCTATGCACAACTACCAATATGATTTGACACGGTTTCTATTAAATCACCTAAATCTCGTTAATCTGATTTAATCATTTTTCATTCAGCTCACTCTCTTAGTTTATTATCGAATTATGAAAGAACGTAATCAAATCGTGACATTCATCCAGCATAATTGACTAAATTATCATTAAATAAAAATAAAATCCTAAAGGAGAGTTTAGAACATCATCTGATGGAGGGCCATCCAAGCTTCCAATTGAAGATATGGAAGCCATGGGGCTTAGAGAAAAACCATAAGGTGGAGTTGAGGTCTAAAAAGAGTCGGTTGAAGTCTTAGAGTAAGAAGAAGTTGGGCTACACTTATTCTTAAAGTTCCAGGTGATGTTGATCCCATTTGTTGACTTAAGAGCTTGTCTTTCTACACCTAATCATACTAAGTTTGAATCCTAGGAGTATCAGATTTTCTCATATTTAAATTGGGCTTATTTTGGTCTAATTTAATTGGTTTAATATAAAGACTTGTTTTGTTTCCTGTTTTATCTTGGTCTGGATTTGTTATTTTGGCCCGATTTAATGACTTGTTTGGTTTGTTTTGTTTTAGCTATTCTGTAAGACTTTCATTACAAGTTTTATTTCTGTTTCAATGACCTAAAAAACTACATAATAGGAAAGGTGAGGAGCTGACTTTTTGGCTGCCCATTTGCTTCTTATTTCAGCTCATTTGTTTTCTTTTCAGTATTATTCACAAAAAATATAAGAAAAAGTTAAGATTTGTCTCAATCTTTTGGCAAGGAATTGTCTGGGTTTTGATTTTTTTTCCAAATAACATTCATTGGGTTTGATTATTTTCTGAAAATAATCAAAAGGGCTTGTTCTGATTTCGTTTTCCAGTTTCTGTTTCCTGTGTTCATCAAATCAAAAATTTCTCTTTTTGAAGTTTGTTCCTCACATCTTAAATTAAAAATCTTTAGAAGACATCTTCACCCCATCCTCCTTAAAATTCTTGTTTTTGTTATTTTCTTTCATTCTATTCCCCAGATTAACATGTCACCACAAAACCCACCATAACTCAATCATTCCCTATCTGATTCATTTGATTCTTGTGTCTAAATTGTAGTTCACAAAAATTTCTAGAACTTTGCTTCTTTCTTGGAAACCAAATTCTTAGCAATTAACCTAGAAATGCCTTCAAATTTCCTGTTCCAGTTTTACCTGATAAAAACCAAATCACCCAACACTTTTCCAATAACCACCAGACCCTATTCCGATCACTTTCAGGCCATTCCTCCATCATCATTTGGTATTATAGCTAGCTATTTAAGCTGTGATTTGACTCTCCAACATGTCAGGTCCAACTCAAAACGATCTGGAGAAGATATTTGCAAAAATTGATGAGATGAGTCTCAAGATGGAGAAGTTGAAAACTTTTCGTCTGGAAAGTGAGGCTGCCAAGACAAAGGAGGCTTCCTTGGGTATGTTTGAGACACCAGGAGACACTTCCGATGCTCATCAAGCCATGGATGATGAATTTCATGATGAGGTAAATGAATCTATTGCTACTGGTCATGATTATGGCATTATAATAGGTAGAAACAATCAACAAGGGAGAGGTAGAGGTCCATATGGTGTTGGCTATTTAGGACAAGTTAGAGGCCCTCAAACTCATCAACCTAGAAATGATAGAAATGACCGAATTGATGATATGTTCAATATTAGAGTTGATTTGCCAGAGTTTGATGGGAAACTTGATGTTGATGTTTTCAATGAGTGGTTATATACAGTTAAAAGAATTTTTTAGCTAAAAGATATGCTTGAAGATAAAAAGGTAAAGTTAGTTGCAATAAGATTAAGAGGGTTTACTGCCCTTTGGTGCGATAATTTGCAAAATAAGAGGCTTAGAGAAGGGAGGCCAAAAATCGCTAGATAAGATAGAATGAAGATAGAATTGGAAGAAACATTCGTGCCTCCTCAACATAGGCAGCAAGTGTTGGAAAAAATGTTTGCTTTGGTTTAAAATAGATAGCCAGTTGAAGAGTATGTTATGGAATTTGAGCAATATTTGTTGAAGAGTGGTTTAGAAGAAAGTGAAGGAGTTATTGTGACAAGATTTGTTAAAGGCCTTGATCAAAAGTTGCAAGACTTTGTGAGGATGTATCTGTTTGACATTTTTAATGAAGTGAAGAGGCTTTCGTTTAGGGGAGAGATCAATTTAAAACACCAAAAAGCCACCAATTTCCCACCCAAACTGAGCCATACATTTAACCAAAGAACCAGCCCATTCTAACCATTCTTTAAGCCAAAATTCATCCCACCTCAAACTTCACCACAAAAACTACTTAGCCCTCAGCTGAAGCCTAACCCACCATCACCATACACTCCAAAAACTCCCTACACATCAAACAACTCCCAAAGCCCCAAATCCAAGCTTAGATGCTTTAAGTGTCAAGGTTATGGCCACTTCCAATCAGAGTGCCCCAATAGAAAAGTGATGACAATTCAAGAAATGGAGGAAATTGACAATGCATTTGAGTGTGAAGAGGCTGCCCTTTTGAGAGAAGAAAAGAAAGAGAAGGAGAATGGTAGTGATGAAACCGTGGTAGCAAGCGGAGAAGACATTGATGCCGAAATGTTAGCGCTACTTATAATTCTTAATAGTGAGAATGGAGGTGAAGATTAGAAGAGAAAATCACTCTTTCATACAAAATGTGTAACCGGTGGTAAGAAGTGTAATGTAGTAATTGATAGTGGAGCTTGTCAGATTGTGGTTTCTATTGAAATGGTGGACAAGATTAGCTTGAAAACTGAACCCATTCCATGTCCTTATAAGCTCACTTGGCTTGATAAGAAGCATGATCAAGGTTTCAAGAAGATGTTTGGTTCCTTTTTCTATTGGGAAATATGAAGATGAAGTGTGTTGTCATGTAATTACCATGTAAGCTTGTCATTTGCTTTTGGGCAGGCCTTGGTTGTATGATAGAGATGTTGGCCATCAAGGAAGAGCAAAAACTTATTCTTTGAAGCATATGGGCAGAAAATTCCTACTAACTCCTATGAAGCCGGATGTGAAGAGGAAGGTAGAAAATGAACTTGTTTTGTTGAGTATTGATGAGAGAAAGGAAATTGTTGATGATTTGACTTCATTTGTACCCTTAGATGTTGAAGATGATGCAAAACCAAAGCCACAAATTCCTAGAGTTGTTCAAGACTTGATTGAGCCATTTCCTACAGTTTTTCCTAGTGAGCTTCCTAAAGGGCTTCCACCTATGAGGTTAATTCAGCATGAAATAAATTTTGTTCCTAGAGTAATTATTCCTCATAAATAATCATACATGATGGGTTAGAAGGAGGGAGAAGCTTTGCAAGCTATTGTGGAGGATTTGTTAGAAATGCAATTTATTAGGCCTTCTACAAGTCCATGTGTAGTTCCAGCTTTTATTGTGCCAAAGAAAAATGGGAAATGGAGAATGGTGATTCATTCAAGAGCAGTTAACAAAATCACAGTAAAGTATAGGTACCCAATTCCTAGACTTGATGACATGCTTGACCATCTTTATAAAGCAACAATCTTTACTAGACTTGACCTTGCCAATGGATTTCATCAAATCCATGTAAGAGAGGGAGATGAGTGGAAAAAAAAGTTTCAAAACAAAGGAGGGACTTTATGAGTGACTTGTCATGCCAATGGGGATGTCAAATTCTCCATCCACTTTCATGAGGCTTATGAATGAGGTACTTAAACCTTTCTTTCACAAATTTGTTGAAGTGTACTTTGATGATATTCTAATCTTTTTCAAATCTCTAGATGAACATATGATGCATTTGAAATGTGTCTTTGATGTCTTAGCTAAAGAGTCCTTGTATTCCAATGTTGAAAAGTGCCATTTTTGTGATCATTCTTTGACTTTCCTAGGATTTGTCATTAGTCAAGATGGTATCAGTATGGATCCCTTAATGGTGCAAACTATTCTAGATTGGCCGGTCCCAACTAACCTTTTCTAAGTTAGAAGCTTTCATGGTTTTTGTTCATTCTAGGAGATTCATTAGGAATTTTAGTACAACCAATGCTCCTATAGCTGAATGTATGAAAGAAGGTGATTTTAAGTGGACAAATTAGGCCACTATTGCATTCAACACTTTGAAAATTTTGATCACAAGGGCACCTGTTTTAAAGCTAGCTGATTTTAGTGCACCATTTGAACTTGAGTGTGATGCAATAGGGGTAGGAATAGGGACTGTTTTAAGCCAAGAGGGTAGACCAACTGCATTTGTTTAGTGAAAAACTCAATGAAGCAAGAAAAAGATACATAACTATGATAAAGAGTTTTATGCAATTGTTAGGGTCATTAGACATTTTCGGCCTTATTTGTTGGCCAACCCTTTCATTCTTTTCACTGATCATGACTCACTAAAATATGTCCAAAGTCAAGCCAACTTAAGTCAAAAACATGCTACTTGGGTTAAATTCCTTCAATCTTTTGACATGTTCATTAAGTATAAAAAAGGGACCATAAATGTTGTTGCTGATTCTTTGTCAAGAAAATTCCTTTTTTTAAGTTCAATGCATGCACATGTTGTAGGTTTTGATGATATTAGGTAGATGTATGAGAGTAATAAAGATTTTGGTGAGATTTTTGCTAGGACAGGGGAGAATAATGGTGCATTTAAGGACTTTGTTTTACATAATGGTTACTTGTTCAAAAATGGTTCTTGTTGAGTTCCAAATTGTTCTTTGAGGGAGGAAATTTTGAGAGAAGTCCATGGGGGTGGACTTGCTGGCCATCCTCGGAGAGAGAAAACCTATGAACTTGCCCATTCCAACTTCTATTAGCCAAGGATGTTTAGAGAGGTAGCTAGGCTTGTGAGTGGTTGCAACACATTTAGTAGATAAAAAATGACATCTCAAGCCCACGGCCCATACACACCTTTGCCTTCACCAAACTAACCTTAGAAGGATGTGAGCATGGATTTTGTGTTAGGTTTGCCTAGGACTAGAAGAGGGTTTGATAGCATCATGGTTGTTGTTGACCGGTTCTCGAAAATAGCACATTTCACCCTTGTGCTAAATCTAATGATGCTCAACATGTGATGGATTTGTATTTTCATAATTTTGTTAAATTGAATGGCATTCCAAGAAGTATTATGAGTGATAGAGATGTGAAGTTTGTGAGCCACTTTTGGAGAGTTTTATGGGCTAGATTAGGTATAGAACTTAAATTTAGCACCGCTTTTCACCCATAAACTGATGGCCAGACTACAGTAGTAAATAGGTCACTTGGGGGGATTTTGAGAAGATTATTGAGAGGGAAAACTAAGAATTGGGATGCCATGTTGTCATAAGCAGAATTTGCTTAAAATTTTTCCAAATCAAGGTCTATGAAATTCTCGCCGTTTCAGATTGTTTATGGTGCTAATCCATTAACTCCTATTTCACTAATTCCATTTGTGTAAGATAGGCCTTTTCAAAGCATTATTATGGAGAAAAGAACCCAATAAATTATCAAGTTACATAAGTAGGTCCAAGAGAACATAAGGAAGCATAATGAAGCTTACATGAGGCACGCAAAGAAGAAGAAGCCGGTGGAGTTCAAAGAAGATGATCTATTGTGGGTTTACTTAAGAAAGGAGATGTTTACAAAGTCAAGAAAGTCCAATTTGAGTGACCAGGTTGATGGTCCATTCAAAGTGCTCAAAAAGATCAACAATAATGCCTACAAGATTGAGTTGCCGGATCATTACCCAAGGTCCAAAAGTTTCAATGTAAGTGATCTAAAACTTTATGTGTAGGACACTATGATTGACTCTAATTCAGGTAGTGAGGCCGGTTATCAAGAGGGAGAGGATGATGGAGGGCCATCCAAGCTTTCAATTGAAGAGATGGAAGTCATGGGGCTTGGAAAAAAACCATCAGGTAGAGTTGAGGTCCAAAAAGAGTCGGTTGAAGTCTTGGAGGAAGAAGAAGTTGGGTTGCACTGGTTCTTAAAGTTCCAGGTGATGTTGAGCCCATTTGGTGACTTCAAAGCTTGTGTTTTTGCACACAATCATATTGAGTTCGAAGCCTAGGAGCAGCAGATTTTCTCATATTTAAATTGGGCTTATTTTGGTCTAATTTAAATAGTATTTGGTTTGATATAAAGACTTGTTTTATTTCTTGTTTTATTTTGGACCGGATTTGTTATTTTGGCCCGATTTAATGACTTGTTTGGTTTGTTTTATTTTAGCTATTTTGTAAGACTTTTATTATAGGTTTTATTTATGTTTTAGTGAGCTAAAAAACTACAAAATAGGAAAGATGAGGAGCCGACTTTGTGGCTGCCCATTTGCTTACTATTTTAGGTCATTTGTTTCCTATTCAGTATTATTCACAAAAAATTTAAGAAAAAGTCAAGATTTTCTCTCAGTCTTTTAGCAAGGAATTGTTTGGGTTTTGATTGTTTTTTTTTTCAAAGAACAATCAGTGGGTTTGATTATTTTCTGAAAATAATCAAAAGGGCTTATTTGTTTGCCGAAAACATTCAATCGTTTTTGTGTTGTACGATTTCCAGAATTCTGTCCAAGTTCCAATTTCGTTTTCCAGTTTCTGTTTCTTGTGTTCATCAAATCAAAACAATTCCTTCTTCAAGTTTGTTCTTGAAATCTTAAATTAAAAATGTCCAGAAGACATCTTCACCCAATTCGAACCTCAGCCTCCTCAAAATTCCCATTTTCATCATCTACCTTCATTCTAAAGCCTAGATTAACATGTCACCACAAAATCTACCATAACTCAATCATTCCTTATCCGATTAATCTGATTATTGTGTCTAATTTGTAGTTCCAAAAAAGTTATACAACTTTGCTTCTTTCCTAGAAACTAAATTACCAGCCAATTAACCCAGAAATGCCTTCAAATTTTCTGTTCCAGTTTTACCTAATAAAAACCAAATTGCCCAAAACTTTTCCAATAACCACCAGACCTATTATGATCACTTTTAGGCCATTCCTCCATCATTATCAATATTTCAAATCCTTCATCATACTATCCATATCAATTATATATATAAATAGAATCGAAACAAAAAGGAAATATGACTTAAAATAGACGATAGAAGGCGGCATCATCAGGAAATCTCCTGATCTGAGAAGCACGTCGAATCAACTTCGTCTTCCTCTTCTTCCTTTTCCTTCTTCTTCTTTCTCTCTCTCTCTTTATGTTTCAAGTGTGGCTGAATGAAGAATACTTTGTTCCCCTCTTAATTTTCTTTAAATAGTCCTTTATATTTTGGATAACCCTAAAGTCTTTCTAGGGTTCGAAAGGTCCAAAAAGTCCCTCGAAATGTGAAATTTGTAAGCTACTACACTTCTGCCTGACATAGGCTATGATCATGGTCGTCTTTCATGATCATACATCATTGTTTTGAGTTGAATGTCTTTCAAAACTCCTTTGTTCTTCTATGTTGACCCTGAAACACTAGCAAACACATCAGAGTGCCTAAAAAATATAATATTTAAGCTCAAAAGCTTGTACTAATCATAGAACATTTCAACACAAATAATTAACAAACTAGCACAATTATAACCTAAACACATACTAAATGATCGAATTAACAACTAAACACATATCAAACTATACCTTAAAACATGATGCAATTTTTTTTGGTAAATCAAAAAAGCTTTATATAGATAATAAGTTGATATACATAGATCTAGAGATTCCTACACATGAATCTCTTGACAACTAAAGGGAGAGCCAATAGAACCTACAACTTTCCTAGTAATCTAATTCCTGTCAGCAATCACAATCAACATTTCTATACAACCTTCCTGCCAAGCATCCTTAGGAAGCCATCTAATCTATGACACGTGCAATTTACATTTATCATGTAGAAATTTTTTATTTAAGATCCTTATATCTCCAAGGATAGGTCATTTTTCCTTTCACCATTTGAAACAAAAGTAAAGAATCCGATTGAATACATATCCCTGGATTCCCTTTTACATGACAATGTTAAAGTGCCATTTGAAGAGATGTCAATTTAGAATATAAACTTGTTCCATGTTGAACATATCTTGATCTTGTGAAAATAAAACTAACATTGGAGTCATTAATAGTGCCTTAGAAAGCAAGTGGATTTACATGTAACTTAATTTCTTCCAGTTAGAGTTTTTTAAAGAAAATATTTATTATCAATGAAACAAAAGAGTTTAGTTTTATATGTATGAGCATTATATATCCAATCAAAAGGTACGAAGATTCTTTTGTAAGTAGTAGACATACACATAGAGATGTATGGGAAACATGTATATTATTATAATCTAAATTAATTGATTCACAGTTGAATAATCAAGTTGGTC
>JANSVA010428761.1:0-19426 GCA_025504915.1 Erythroxylum reticulatum | reverse complement strand
TTTCATAACCTAATTGACCACTTCAGATTTTCTACCCACATAATTTTGGGTCAACTTTGCATAATTAATCTGATAGGGAACATGACAAAATTTGGTAACACTTTCTTATGGAAAATTGTTCAACCATGTCTTAAATTTCTAATGACTCCAAGATCATCTAATTTGATTTAATATACTATGAGTTATGCTGACAATACCACAGACTGTGTATATTTGAACATTTGGCTTGTACATGATCATACCCTTGAATTGTAAAACTCATATCTTTCAGCTCAGATATCCAAAAATTATAAACTTTATACGAATTTAAACCTAAGATAATAGTCTATAACTTTGGTGAAGACACCGTAGTATAATTCAGCCTACATAACTACAGTTTATTCAATAACATCATGATCTGATTTTTGTCCCTGGTAGTGCTACTGCCTAATCCAAGACTTACTTTCAAGCTTAATTTCAAAACCCTTAAGGACAAAATTCAAATTCAGTTTCTTCTTAACATTTGTATCCAAATGTCTCTAGTTTAATTTAAATCATTTGTAAATCTACAGATCAAATACTAAAGCATATTCAGTAAAAACATTCCAGTTATCAAATTTCAGCACACCTCAGCTTTTTCATCCTAACACACCCTTTTGGGATAACTTTGCATGATCATTATGATCATGAAAATGGTGTGTTTCAGAAAGAAACTTCTTCTAGAAAATTGTTCCACTATGTTTCTAGTTTCTAATAACACCAAAATCGTACAATTTGATTCAGTATACTAAAAATTATACTTAAAATAGTTCAGACTGTTTTTAAACTGCAATAGAACTCCTAACTCTATTTCCATCTAGATTTTGAAATTATTAGAGATAGAATTAACATTCGACTTCTGCAGGAAAGTTGTAGAAATATGACTCTAATTTATTATGACTTAAGAATCAATGTATTTGGAAATCTATAGTTCAAGATATAATCAAATACCAAAGTCTATTCAAGGAAAAATCTTCAGTTCATAACATTCTGGCATACATCTTCAGTAATATCTCATGCATTTAAGTCCAATTCACACATCATTCTCAAACCATTTAACTTGATATAAACAATAATCTTTTACTTGTTTAGTTGTAATCCCATCTCAAAAAATCACTCCAAATCAGTACTCCAAACATGTAGAATCATCACACATTCAAGATGGAATTAAATGACTTTCAGCTATGATGAAACAATAACAATTAGCTAGTTCTTTCGCTATTTTGTGATGGGTAAAAGCATGTATTTAGTATGTTAATTTAGCATAACTTCAAGTAAAACACAAGAAGGGGAAGACAGCAGCAAGTTTCAGTGGTGAGAGATGAGAAGAGAAGAGAATGAGCTTGGCTGAAACAACATGCAGAAACATTACACCTAAGGTGCTAGACGTCACCATATTATTTCAACATGTGTCCTTAAACATGTAAGCCACTTATTCCTTCCATAAGCCACCAAATGTCACCATTTAATTAGTCCATATGTCTCCTAATTGTTGGTCCACGTGTCACACATTAATTTGTCCAATTTTCATTTACTTACTAGTCCACTTGTCATATATTTAACTATGCCAAATGTCTCTCAATTTTAGGCTTAATCATCCAAAATTTTCATGTATCAATTTATCCTACCACTTAACATTTATCCTATTCCGAATGTACCTCAAATTCACCAAAAATTTCGAAATAATGCTAATGGTCTCCAAATAAATTTTAAACACAAATAACTCACAATTCACATTTTAATCACATTTATAAATCAATTATACCCGGAAAATGTCAATAAATGCATGTATAATTATTTGTACATGTGCAAAATCAATAATATCGTGTGCGTGTATATCACATTATGCATAAGCGTGAATTATGCTTCCTAATTTCTCATTATTCTCTAGTAAACACCATTTTAATCTTAAATCAAGTGACAGGATGTTACAATTTTGCCCTCCTAACCAAAATTTCATCCTCGAAATTCTTACCAAAATAATCAAATAGGTAGGGATACTGATTCCTCATATACTCCTCTGTTTCCTATGTGGCTTCCTCACTTGAATGATTCTTCCAAAGGACTTTCACCATTGGGATCACGTAGCTCCTTAATTGTTTACTCTGATAGCCAGTTATCCTTACAGGTTCTTCAACGTAGCTCAAATTACTAGAGACTTCAATCTCTTGGGTCAGTATCACATGAGTTGGATCTGATCGATATTGCCTAAGCATACTTACGTGAAACACATTATGTATCTGAGCCATTTCTGAAGATAAGGGTCACTTGTAAGCCAATGTTCCAACAATGTTCCAATTCTTTCAATTATCTCATATGGACCAATATACCTCGAACTTAACTTACCTTTCTTGCCAAATCTTAGTACACCTCGCCATGGTGATACTCTCAAAAATACTCTATCACCAACCTGATACTCCATATCTCGTCTGTGTTGATCCATATAGCTTTTATGTCTATCTTGTACTACTTTAATTCTCCTACAGATCAATTTTACCTTATCAACAATATCCTGAATCAACTCTGGGCCTTTAACAATTCTTAGGCCCTCTTTATCCTAATATACAAGCGAACTACACTTTCTGCCATACAACGCCTCGTAAGAAGCCATACCGATACTACTATGATACGGGTTACTGTAACCAAATTCAATCAAAGCCACATACTGATCCCATGCTCCTTAAAACTCCAGAACACAAGCTCTGAGCATATCCTCAATAGTCTTAATCGTTCTCTCACTCTGACCATCTGTCTAAGAATGAAATGCAGTACTGAAATTTAGCTTTGTACCTAAAGTTGTTTGTAGGCTACCCTAAAATCTCGAGGTAAATCGAGGATCCCTGTCTGACACAATGGACACTAGAACCCCACATAATGTTATAACTTCATTTACATATTGCCGAGCTAACTGATCTAACCAATAATTCTCCCTCACTAGTAAGAAATGAGCCGATTTGGCTAGTCTATCAATAATGACCTAAATGGCATCGTGTTGTCTCATAGTCCTTGGCAAACCTATAACAAAATCCACAGTGATTCGTTCCCATTTTCACTTCGGAATAGGTAACAAATGTAATTTTCCAACAGGAGCCTGATGCTCAGCCTTAACCTGTTGGCAAGTTATACACTTAGAAATGAATTTTGTTACTTGCTTTTTCATTTCCGGCCACCAGCAATGTTGTTTTAGCATGTTATATATCTTGATAGTACCAGGATGCATAGTATAAGCTACTACATAGGCTTCCTCCAAAATATCTCTTCTTAAATTATCAGCATCAGGCACACATAATCTTTTCCCTAACCACAATATATCATCTCTAACTTCAAATTCAGAATCCAACTTCACTTTCAACTTCTTAATTATCTTCATTAAGTCTAGATCTCTTCCCTAAGCCTCTTTAATTCTTTCAAGCAACACAAGTCTTAACTTCAATGTAGCTATCAATGTATCATTTTGCTCCAAATTTAGTTCAACATTCAGTGCTCTCAACTGAACTAGGCTGGGTAACCTTGATAACTGTACTTGAGCCACACTACTATTAGACTTCCAACTTAATGCATCAGCCACCACATTAGCTTTGCCAGGGTGATACTCAATTGTACAATCATAATCTTTCAACAATTCTATCCACCTCCTCTATCTCATATTCAACTCCTTCTGGCTCAACAAATACTTCAAACTCTTATGCTCGGTGAACACCTAAAATTTTTTTTCATACAGATAATGTCTCCAAAGTTTTAAGGCAAACACTATTGCAGCAAGTTCCAAATCATGTACTTGGTAATTAAGTTAATGAGACTTCAACTGTCTCAATGCATATGCTATTACTTTACCGTACTGCATTAGTACAGATCCTAAGCCCTGATATGACGCATCATTGTACATAACATAATCCCAAGAACCTAGTGGGATAGCTAACACAGGTGCATTAGTTAACTGATGCTTTAGCTCCTCAAAACTCTTATGACAATCATCACTCCATCTAAAAGCCACATTTTTTCTCAGAAGTTTTGCCAAAGGGGATAACGTCAGTGAAAACCCCTCGATAAACCTTCTATAATAACTAGCTAATCCAAGGAAACTCTGGATCTCAGACACATTCCTCGAAGCCTCCCACTTCATCACTGTATCTACTTTCTTTGGGTCTACCTGAATGCCCTGTCCAGATACTATGTGTCCCAAGAATACCACCTGATCAAGCTATAATTCGCACTTACTGAACTTGGCATAAAGCTATTTTTCTCTCATTATCTGGAGAACCAATCTCAGATGTGCAGTATGATCTTCTCTACACTTCGAGTACACCAAAATGTCATCAATAAAGAAAATAAAAAAGCGATCTAAATAAGGTTGAAATAGCTTATTCATCAAAGCAATAAAAATTGTTGGAGCATTAGTCAAACCAAACGGTATCATAAAAAACTCGAAGTGCCCATATCTAGTTCTAAATGCACTCTTGGGAACATCACCCTCAATTATTTTCAACTGGTAATATTCCGACCTCAAGTCTAACTTTGTGAACACCTAAGCTCCCTGTAACTGATCAAACAAATCATCAATCCTTGGAAATGGGTGTTTATTCTTAACTGTGATCCAATTCAACTGTCGGTAATCAATACACAATCTCAGAGTTCCATCCTTATTCTTTATAAACAGTATCGGAGCTTCCCAGGGTGACAGACTAGGCCTGATGAAATCCTTATCTAGTAACCCTTATAACTGGGCTTTCAACTCCTTCAGTTCTATAGGTGTCATCCTATATGAGGGTATTGATATAGGAGCGGTACTTGGAATAATGTCTACAGTAAACTCTGTCTCCCTTTCTAGGGGTAAACTGGGTAATTCTGTAGGAAACACATCCAGGAAATCCCTAACAACTGGAATATATTGAATGGTTTGTTCATTCCGCGTGTCAACTACGTGAGCCAGATAAGCCTCACATCCACCTCAGATCAATTTCAACACACTCATAAATAAAATTAGTCGAGCTAGCACTGCCTTACTAACTCCTCGAAACACCACTCTCAGCTGGTTGAGAGATTCAAGAACTACTTCCTTTGTGTAGCAATTCATTACAGCCCGATGAGCTGTAAGCCAATCCATGCCAAGAATTACATCAATTTCCTCTAACTACAAGGCTATCAGATCAGATTCTAACTCTGCCTGATCAATCCAAACTATACATCTTTTACATACCTCACCAACCACTGTTGTACTATCCACTGGGGTATTTACCTCTAAACCACATTTCAGTATCTCTTGCTCACAATGCAATCTGGATGCTAGATGCGGTGTGATGAATGAAAAACATTCAACACACCTACTACCACATCTGGGGAGTTTTGCGCCTCCTGTTTGGTGATGACATAGACCTTATCTTGAGATTGCAGCTGGTTACTCCGCATCTCAGTCCTAACACTAGGCCCTGCTGACTGAGTTCTGCCTCTCTGTGCAGACCTGCCAGCTCTACTCTGTTGAACTGTTGTCTCAGTCATTGCTCCTCCTTTAGCTCCAAACTGTGATCTTAACATCTCAGGACAATCTTTGATCAGATTTTCTATTGAGCCACAACGGAAACAAGCTCTAGTTACCCTTCAACATTCACCCTCATATTTCTTACCATAGTGTTCACAATCAGGCAGCTGTTTAGTCTGGCTGGACGACATTTGTCCTTTACTTCTTCCAGTATGAACAAATCCACCTCTTGATTGAGATCCAGATTGTCTCGATCTAGCTTAGAATCGAGACGATCTATTCTGACATTTTCTGAAGCTTCGCCAGAATCAGCCTGAGATTCATCCTACCTCTTACCTCTAACCTCCTATCTGTGCTCTCCCTAACCATCTTTCAACAATTGTTCAATTCTGATTGTGGCCGCTCGGAGTTCTATGAAACTGTCCAAATTAGAAATGTTTAGTCTCGTTCTGATCTCCATGTTCAAACCATCCTCAAACGGTCTACATTTTTCTTCTTCAGTTGGGATCAATGCAATTGCATATCCCATTAGCTCATTAAATTTTATCTCAAACTCTGCCACTATGAGTCTACCTTGCTTCAGGTCTAAAAAGTCTTTCATTTTCTGATCCATGTAAATCTTTTTCATGTAGTTCTCTCAGAACACTCTCAGAAAATCTTCCCAAGTCAAACTACAAGGTCTGGTGGTACTGCGCTGACCAGTCTTCCACGATTGGTATGCGGGACCTTGCATTAGTGAGACCCATAATCAAATCTTTCATTTCCTCACAGTCCATCTAGTCAAATACTCTTCTAGTTCTCTCTAACCACCCTTCTGAATTTCATAGAAGTCTACAACCCTCTGCTTTCTCAGCTTATTATATCTTCTTTCTCATCTTTCCGGAATTCTCAGAGGCATTTGAGCAAACTCAGGTATAAGAGACTCTACATTATCTCCTACAGACTCCATGTCAGCTGACTCACTAATTGGATCTCCTATGGAAGGTGACCTATAACAAACAAAAGTGTGATCACTATCTGAATATCTCACTTTTTATCATATCTCAACTCCGATTTGTCCCTAAAGATGTCAAAACATGCTCTGATACTAAAAATGCAACATCCCACTACCATAGGGTACATACCCAAACATTCAAGAATATTTAAGTACATAACCTTTGATAATGGTATGTTAGAGCAAAAGCAAATCCAACTTACACATGATATCAACTAACATCATTTAAAAGTCAACAAATTTTAAAACCATTCATTGCATTCATCCACAAAATTTAGATTGTTTTCTTTAGACAAATATTTACATAACCTCTTATAGGTTCTATCAAAAACTACAAAAATACAAGACACAACACTCCTAGGACTAGCTGACAGACCTCTGAGCTATAAAAAAATCCAAAGGGTCCTTTAGTCCTGTCTAAAGAATTAGGTCTCCTGTCCCGTACTTGAAAAGCCATATTGCAATTTTTATTTAGTGAGTGAAACATCATTGATGATTTCACCATATTCACATACACAAATAACATATTTCACAATTATTCATACAGAACATGAATATTTCAAATACTCACACTGTCATAGCACATCATTTAATCAATGCAAATTAGATAATATATAAACACATACAAATGCATATGAGACTCCACATTCGTTATTAACATTATGATCGAGTGCCAATCACATATACAAATACTGGCCCATTCGACTCAGTCAGAAACATATATCATGAAGCATAGCACTATGTGCCAAATCACATATCACGGAGTAAAGCTCTACGTGTAAGCGCTTAATACTGGCCACTCCAGTCACAATGTCTTTATCTGAGCATGCATTTTATGAAATGCATCAATTCAGAATTTACCACATATCACAATCATGTATAAAGCACAGTCAAAATTTCATAATCATTGGACCTAAGTCCGGCATTCAACTTTCGTTGAGAATTCACATAGCATTCAGAATATCAAGGCAATCAAGCACTTCTAATATATACCCAACTATTTAACTTCTTAGACTTTAAGTACAGAATTCATAAACAATTGTAACAATTCAATATTTGGAAAAATCAAATCAAATTAATCCTTCAGAATCTCAAGGCAATTCAAGCACTTCTAATACATACCCAACTATTTAACTCCTCGGACATTGAGTACAAAATTCATAAACAATTGAAACAATTCAATATTTGGAAAAATCAAATCAAATTAATCGTTCAGAATCTCAAGGAAATCAAGCACTTCCAATATATACCCAACTATATACTCCTCAGACTTTATGTCCGGAATTCAGAAACAATCGCAGCAGTTCAATAATTGGAAACTTAACAAACCAAATTAAATCAATCCTAGGAAATTCATCTAGGTTAACTCACTGTACGCTTCAAGAAGTTATTGCCTGGATGGTCCGGCAATATCTGACTAGCATCCGATGTACTCCTCTATAACATACATAACACATTTACAATATATCACATTTTTGCACAAATGTATAAGTATTCCTTTATGCATATGTACTTATATAAAATATGCACAATGCATGATCAATGACAATTTTGAGTTTCTTATCAAATCATTCAGATATCAAAGTCCTCATTAACCTCATTTGTACTTATAATTTGAACCAAAATAAAACAATGTGAAATCAATTTCACAACCTAATTGACCACTTCAGATTTTCTACCCACATGATTTCCGGTCAACATTGAATAATTAATCTGATAGGGAACATGAAAAAATTAGGCAACACTTTCTTCTGAAACATTATTCAACCATGTATTAAATTTTTCATGACTCCAATATCATCTAATTTGATTCATTATGCTATGAGTTATGCTCAAAATACCAAAAACTGTATATATTTGAACATTTGGCTAGTACATGATCATACCCTCGAATTGTACAACTCATATCTTTTAACTTAGATATCCAAAAATTATAAATTTTATACCAATTTAAAGCTAAGATAATAAGCTAAAACTTTTGTGAAGACATCTTAGCCTAATTCATCCTACATCAATACAGTTTATTCAATAACAACACGACCTAATTTCTATCCCTGGTAATGCTACTGCCTAATCCAAGACTTACTTTCAAGCTCAATTTCAAAACTCTTAAGGACAGAATTCAAATTCAGTTTCTTCTTAACAGTTAGAGCCAATTGTCTCTAGTTCAATTTAAATCATTTGTAAATCTACAGATTAAAATATAGCTATAATAACGAAGCATATTCAGTAAAAACATTACAGTTATCAAATTCCAGCACACCTCAGCTTTTTCATCCTAACTCACCCTTTCGGGATACCTTTGCATGATCATTATGACAAGAAAAATGGTGTATTTCAGTGAAACTTTCTTCTAGATAATTGTTCCACTATATTTCTAGTTTCTAATAACTCCAAAATCGTACAATTTGATTCAGTATACTAAAAGTTATAACTAAAATAGTTCATATTGTTTTTAAACTGCAATAGAACTCCTAATTCTATTTCCAGCTAGATTTTGAAATTATTAGAGATAGAATTAACATTCAACTTCTTTAGGAAAGTTGTAGAAATATGTCTCTAATTTTTTCTGAATCAATCATCAATGTATTTGGAAATCTACAGTTCAATATATAATCAAAATACCAAAGTCTATTCAAGGAAAAATCTCCAGTTCATAACATTCCAACATATATCTTCACCAATATGTCATGAATTTTAGTCCAATTCACACATCATTCTCAATCCATTTAACATGCTATAAATACTAATCTTTTACTTACTTGTTCAATTCTAATCCCATCTTAAAACATCACTCTAAATCAGTACTCCAAACATGTAGAATCACCACACATTCAAGATGGAATTAAACAACTTTCAATTATGATGAAACAACAACAATCAGCTAGTTCTTTAGCTATTTTGTGATGGGTAAAATCATGTATTTAGTGTGATAATTTAGCATAACTTCAAGAAAAAAACAAGAAGGGGAAGACAGTAGCAAGTTTCGGTGGTGAGAGATGAGAAGAGAAGAGAATAAGCTTGGCTGAAACGACATGCAAAAACATTACACCTAAGGTGCTAGATGTCACCATATTATTTCAACATGTGTCCTTAAGCATGTAAGCCACTTATCCCTTCCATAAGCCACCAAATGTCACAATTGAATCAGTCCATATGTCTCCTAATTATTGGTCCATATGTCACACATTAATTTTTCCAATTGTCATCTCCTTACTAGCCCACTTGTCACACATTTAACTATGCCAAATGTCTCTCAATTTTAGGCTTAATCATCCAAAATTTTTATGTATCAATTTATCCTACCACTTAACATTTGTCCTAGTCCAAATGTACCTCAAATTCACTAAAAATTCCAAAATAATGCTAATGGTCTCCAAATAATTTTTGCATCCAAATAACTTACAATTCACATTTTAATCACATTTATAAATCAATTATACCCCAAAAATGTCAATGAATGCATGTACAATTATTTGTACATGTGCAAAATCAATAATATCATGTGCGTGTATATCACATTATGCATAACCGTGAGTTATGCTCCCTAATTTCTCATTAATCTCTAATAAACAACATTTTAATCTTAATTCAAGTGACAGGATGTTACAGCATAGAAGCAATTTTGTATAACTTTTGGAGTTCAGGTATGGCTCAAAAGTCGGTCAGCTAGGACTGAAAAAATAGTTTGTTTTAATTTTTGTTTAGTGTCCTCATATATGTAACATATTATATAGACTAAGTTGTAAACACTTTTGGTTGACATTGTAAAATATGGATGATGGTTAATGCTACAGTGTGAATTCTAGTTTGAGAAACGAAATGAGAAAAATTTTAGTTTTCAGGCAATGTATTATTTATGGTTTTACTTACGATGCCATGTGATACAGTGAAGGTGAAATGGTTAACACACCATTTCTATCGAACATGTGCACGTGTGTCTAAAAGGTGCACGTGCATGTGTCAGATGGGAGTGGAGTGCTACAATCACTACCTGAATGGAAGATTTTTTTAGTCTTAAAGGTTCACAAAAGCCTGAAATACTTATTGGAGCAAAGGATCTCGACACCATTCCAAAGTAACCGGTTTCTAAAGCTGAAAGGATACAACTTTAAAGTCATTTACAGAAGCGGTAAGGAGAATGCCGCAATTGATATGCTATCGTAGGTTTCTAGTCAAGAGTAGTTGGCAATAATGGTGTCTTAAGTCCAATCAACCCTAGTGGAAGAAATCAAAAAGGGTAAAAGATAGATGCTACCATCAGGGACCCAATTAGTAAGCTAGAGAACCAATAAGTTCATAGGGGAATTACAAATGGAGAAATGATCTGTTGTGATGAGGAGCTAAAGAGGAAAATCATATCCATTGTACACAACAACGCCAAAGGAGGCACCCTAGCTTAATTACAGCGATAAAATGGGTATCAAATATTTCCATTAGAAAGGCAAAGATGTTCAAAACTGTGTAACCAACTATGTTACGTGCCTGTGAAGTAAGTACGACCATATTGCATACCCAGGGTTGTTATAACCTATTCGAATACCGGAGGGTTGTTGGCAAGAAATAAGAATGTATTTTGTTGAAGGCCTACTCATCTCTAAAGCAAAGTCTTGCATCTATGTAGTTGTGGATCAGCTGAGCAAGTATTCATATTTTATGGCCCTTAGACGTCCTTATATATAGCTCAGGATGTTATGCAAACTTTCATAGATAATGTTTTTAGACTACACCGAATGCCAGAAGCTATAATAAGTGACTGCAATTCCCTATTCTTAAGTGCATTTTGGTAGGAGACATTCAAACTACAAGGTGATGACTTGAAATTCTCTACATTTTAACATCCTCAAACAGAAAGATAATCAGAGGACATTAAGAAGATCTTAGAAACCTATCTTTGATGCTTCTATCGTGACACTCCTAAAAAATGAGCATATTAGTTGTCGATAGCAAAGAGGTGTTACAACACAACCCATCACATAGCCACCAATGCAACCCCCTGCGAAATCCTTTATGATTACCCTCTACCTCTCTACGTACCTTACTTAAATAGTGACTCTTGTAAGCTTCTAATAGACCAAGGATTACGAGATCAAGAGATGGCACTTCAAATAGCATATTTTCAACTAAACAGAGCACAATAGGGGATGAAGCAATATGCTGATAAAAGAGGACAGAGAGGGAATGCAAAGTGGGACAATGGGTTTATGTTAAGCTTCAATCTGACTGACAATACTTTATGTAAAGAAGGGAAAATTAGAAACTAGATCCATTGTATTATGGGTCATTTCATATTGCAAGATACATAAGGTAGCACACACATTGGAGCTTCTCATAGAATCTACAATTCGTCCCACCTTCCATGTTTCTTAACTAAAGAAATTTATCTCCAAGAAAATGCCCTACTCAGAGCAATTTCCACTGTCGTTAACTAATGTAAAAAGGGCACATGAAGCAATATAGGGAAGAAGGATGGTCAAACGTCATAACCACGCAATAACCCTAGTATTAGTGGAGTGGCAAGAAGAAACCAAAGAAAGAGCCACGTAGGAAATCATGTTCAAGTTGTAGAAAAGATTTTCGAGAATTAATCTGATAGATAAGTGAATTCTGAAGGGGAATCGGATGTTACAAATAATAATTAGTGAATGTAATAGCCGTTGTAACCACTGAACTATGTATGAAAAATTTTAAGCAAATTTTGCTATTCTCTTTCGATATCGCTATACTCTCTTCTTCCCGCGCACTAATTCCTTTTCTACGTTCTAAAGATTCTATAACATAGTAACTTAATTGAGTTCCAATCAAATGGATAACGATGAAAGGAATACCGGATCCATATCTGCTTATGTTGTGATCTCTTCATTAAACGTTCCCTCATGAGCTATTGTGTAATAAGAGCTGACTGCTGAGGCTTGTGCCACTTGATGAAGGGGGCAGGTTGATGGTCAAGTTTTTGGGATTTTGACCCAATTGCCACTGTCAGGTGAGCCTGGACAGTACCGATGAAGTCAATGGGGTATGTCTCACACTTGTTCAGATGTGAGGATGCCAGATGTAAGGCTGTCGTTTTAGGGTGTGTATTGGTCCTTTGTCATGTATATGTTATAAGTTTATGCTAATATATAGCGTATCTACTACTTTATGCCATAGTATTTTTGTTTTTTGGTGGTTTAAACGAGTATTGATTGTAAACCTAATTCGAAACTCCTTTCAATGGAATTCAATTTATTTTCTTAAAAAAACACTGTTGGAGTTAATGTGATAACGCTAAAATCTTTTAATACAGTAGGAATAATCTTAAAGGATTAATTATCAAGTTTCATATAAATGAAAGTTATTTGTATAAACGAATATTAATATTAAAGATTAACTTATAAATTGTAAAACCTTAGTTGATTATTTAAATTGTCATGAGAATCTTAAACAGTAATTAAGAATCTTAACTTTAAGAACTTGGAATAGTCTTTGACTCAATACTTTTAACAATGTCATCACCTATTGAAATACAAAAATGGTATTAACAACATACAAGCAAAGTACCCATATATAAGTACAACATATCTAATTATTTTATTCAAATGAAGAACAATATCAATAAATTCAATGTAAGCCAAAAATGGGGTGTAATTGGGCTCAACCCAATATTTTAGCTTTATGATTCTATTTATTCAAAATAATTTATATCATATCCTAATTTTTTATAGTATTAATACACTTAAATGTAAAGTAAGAGTAGTTTCACATATCAGGTCCTAATAAATATAATCTTAACTTATATATGTACCAAATTAGTATCAACACAAAAGTAGCTATTTTGAAGAATTTATATTTTCACCTTCTTAATTAATATAAGATATTGGGAAACTCAAATTCTTAACTTATTTATTTATATGGTTTAATATCCTAAGAATCTTATGATTTATTTTCCAAATCATCATATTTTGAAAATCATCACTTAACCTTATAGTGAGTGTTAGTTTTCACAATCCTTTCCATCATATCCTAATTAGTTTTTATCTATCAACGTAATATTAAATTATTTTAGAGCTATAAATAAATGTACTAAAGGCGTTGTATAATAATTAAACAATATAAAAAAGTGACATTTTTTCAAAATGTGATGAGTGAAATGAAAAAAAAAAAACGATTAACCATAGGAGGACCGAATTTAAGCAACCCTCCCTATCTATAAAAATCTAAATAAAATAAATTGGTTCGTTTTTGAATTTTCAAAATAAAAATAAAAATATCAAAGAAATAAATTTGTAAAACTAAGCAATATTCAATAATCACTTGATTTAAAAATTAGCTATGTAAATAAATAAAAGGTTAATAGTTTTGTTACTTATTTTATTAATCCTTTAATCTATTATTTATGCGTTAAATATTATGTTCTATCATTCTACATTACAAATACCCACAGATATTGTGATTAAAAAATCAGAAATTACATTTCTTATATTTTTTAGTTTCCCTTTTCAAAATCAGGTAGGAATTCTGTTTATATCAAGAATATTAACACAAAAACGGATGGTATCACACATGTAACTAACTTCTTTCCTAACACGATGCAAGATACAATATGACGTGAATGGGATAGATAAGTTTTTCTATTTTTGGGAAAATGGGATAGATTCGAATTTAAAATGACTTTCAATGTGCAATTTTCATCTCTTATCCACGTTACCAATCCCTACCTGCTTAATATGACTGTTGCCATGTGCAATTTTCATCTCTTTTCTATATTAACGTCTGCTTAATAAACTTCTGTAATCTTAGACTCATAAAATCGAATTTTCCGATAAGCTTCAACATCCCGAAAGCAACATGGCAGGACCATGTAAGCACTCCTATCTCCACATCTACCGACCGCAGCAGAAATTTAATACATAATAACACCTACATACCAAAAGGCAATAAAAAAAGAGAGGAACTGTAAAAAATTCTTGTTTGTTGTCAAACAGTTAATTGCCGTAAAGTGAGCTCATCCCTAAGGTGAATGACACCATCAATGAAAAAAGCACTGTCATCAGCCATGAAATCTATCCATGGTATTCCAAACAGATTACGATATCCAACAGCTTTTCCTCCAGTAAAGGTGTAGTTCCCTTTATACTTGCTCACATAGTCACCAGTTGGCCTTGACCTTGACCTTGCTGCAAACTCATAGTCAACAGCAAAGAAAACTGCTCCTTTCTCTTGCATTCCAAAAAACAGACCAAAGCAATGGAATGAACTTTGCTGATCCATATTGCAGTGGGCAGATAAGAAAAATCCCTGCCCACCAAGGTGAAATGCTTGAGAATAGATCCGACCATGAGGAAACAAATGTTCACACTCCACTTGCTTCAAATCCAGATAAACAACACACTGCCTCCAAGGATGTTCAAACTCCACAACCTTGACAGGTCGATACTTGTAAGCCCGCTCCACAAAACAATGATAGGTAGCATTGCCCTCCTCAGCTGAAAGAAGCCGCTACCGGTACGGAATCTCAGCCTTGAAGAACAAAGGCTCAAGAACTACTTTGGATGCAATTTCAGGATCTAAGTCATTGCAGGTTAAAACCTTCTTCAGCTCTCAGCATGTCATAAATGGGAAACTTATTAATCTACCAAGATCTGTGGCAAGAATTTCTCGCCTTTCCTCCAATTTCGGATAATGGGTTCGAGACCACTTGAGCACAAATTCATAAACTGCATCTTCAGAGGCAACCTGAACATCATCACTGGACAATATCGCCTCAACCCCAGCCAACGGCAAGTTAATAATCTCTTCTTGGAATCTAAAAATAAGAAAAGCACCAGATTAGTTGCATGAATTAGAAAAAAAAGGGAAGCTTGTTACTGGAAAATTTCAACTATTCTTCATGAAACTACTGATGCTACATAGCAATGTCAACTCAAAAACTTCTAATATTCGTTTCCATTCTTTGCGTAAAAAAATATGTAGAGCTTCATTAAGATGAAAGCCAAACAGAAATTGCAAGGGAAAGCATGCCCGAATCAACAAAATGAGAAATAAGGAAAGACATCAGTGAAGAATAACATCAAATTGCAGATGGAAGTTGAACTCACTTCGAGATATCTTTGTATCGTGCAGCAAGGAACTGCTTAGCGGCTTTCGTGGCTGAACTGCTTCAGCTATCAAAACACTAGAAGGAAGGTCTAAATATAGCAATGCAGATTCACATGTCAGGGGCAAATTCAGCAACAATCCGGTACAATATCTCATGCATGACGAAACCTCAAATTTGTCTGCAGCCATTAACACATCCGATAAAGCAGCAGCTGTGGTTGTTGTCAAGGCATTACTATACATAAAATTCAGGAGCTCCATCAGGGCTGCTTCTTCTGCTCTAGGAAACATGCAAGGAAGGAGTAAACAGTCAAAAAAATTTAGTGAAGCAATTAAATAAATGAAACGCTACAAAATCATCACAGAAGAGATCAGTAAATTAGTGGGTCAATTTCATGCAAACCTCCTATGGTTTACGAATATTAAAAAAGTAGATCCTAGAGTGTAATTTAATTTGGTCTCACAATTGTATGTCCATGAAGTCAAAGTTTATTTGCCATTCTCAAAAAAAAAAAAGGAGAGAAATCAAGATTAACATATTTAACAGCTAGCCAGAATGTTTCGCTATGAAAATGACACCGTTATAGCATATGATTTTAAAATATCTTATTTATTATGTACTTTAGAAATTTGGAGGAAAATTTAAATACCCTTGGGATCCACAGTTAGATTGACAGTTGTTTATTGATAATTTTAACACAAATTCTTGAAGTTTCCTTTCTCTAAGTATTAACAATGCCACATTACTTACCTGAGGCATGTATTCTCACAGTTACATGCCGCTGCTCTGATTCTCTCATACCATTTGAAAACAACTACATAATTCAAAGGTTGTGTTAAATACATTTTGATGGTGAAAGAAACAAGTATTGAACAGTCCCCAACCTGTTACCTTGTAGAAAAAAGGGCTTTTTGCTGCCACTATTGGTGAACTAATATGTATAGTCTTAACTCTAATAACTGTTGAGCAGTCTATGCTCCAGGATGAGTCACTACATTCAACACCATCACTTACTGAAATAGAAAAACAAGTCACATGAATATCAGCAACAGGGAAGCGTAGTATCCATATACAAGTACAACATAGCTAACTTGTTGATTGAGAACAGAAGAAATATCCATAAGTTCAAACTAGTCACGAAATTCAAAATCATCACCTACTGAAACAGAACAGCAAGTCAAATGAATATTAAGAACAGGCAAATATAATATCCATATAAAATGGTTAATTCAGAACAGAAGAAATATCAATAAGTTAAATCTAAGCTAAAAAAGGAGTAGGTACCATCTTGATATGGATCCAACCAAGCGTCTACATGACATTCCTCAATCATTCCCATGACTTCATCATCTTCATTTTCATATGCCACATTATCCTCAGCGTCTATCTGCTCCTCACATTGTCCAATAGCGTCCACTGCTAATGAAAAAACCAGGAATCCACATTAACAATTCGCAGAAACATCAGCGCCAAAGACAATATCTATAAGCACATTCCCCATTGAGCAAAAAACCGAAGAAACCCCAATAACAAGACAACGAAAAACTCCTAAAACTACTAGTTAGAACCCGCAAAAATCGGTGGCGAACATGCTTAGACCATCAACTATGGCACAGCTATTGAAACATAGAATGCACAATAAAACACAAGTTTCACAAAATGGGCAACATTAACTTCAATGTCTAACCTTTTTCAAAGTTTATTTGAGTTACCCCATCAAACCATAAGGATAAATTCCCTAAATCTCTCTCATATCATTTCCCCGAAAGCTAATAATTCATACCGAAAGTTTAAAGATTCCACAAACATAACTGGAATAGAAAAGAAAGAACAAACAAAAAGCAGATATTAAAGAAGATTAAAAAAAAAAACCTGGAAAACAGACCATTCTCTTTCTTAATTTCCTCCCTCCGCCGCTTGCGGTTATGGGCCCAATTGATACAACCGTCGCCGTCAGAGTTGTTATCAGAGAAGTCAGGAATGATCTCGATCCTCAAAACCCGATCAGAGAAGTTACTATTGTTGAAAGCAAAAGCGAAATCCGTGTTGGACCCGGGTGCACCAGGCAATTTCGGGTCTTTGGCGTTTCGAGGATCGCAGTGGACGGTGCTCATCGCTCTCCTGCCCAAAGCCCTCTCCCAAAGCTTCGAAACCAAACCCACCGATTCTCGTTAACAATGGTTAAGGTGAGGGAGACGGAGAGAGAGACGGGCGTTTGGTTGAAAGTTTTAAACGTTAATATGTGCTTGATTGTTCGAAAATGGTTCTCGGGATTTGAGAGATTTTGTTATGGTATGTCAAGCAGTTTGCTCCGTGCAGACTGCAGAGTTCGTCGCCAATTCAACGGTACACAAATTGAATTTTCACGACAATACTTAAGAAAAATACGACAGAATTGAGTACTTATTATTGGATTTGATTTTGGTGCAGTGATTTTATTAACATTAGTTTTTACATATTTTTATATAAATAATAATAACAGTTAATATAAGAAAATATTTTTAATTCTTGTACAAATATAAATTAAGAATAATATAACATACTTAAAATTTTACAATTGATTGCATCAAAATATTATAAAGTAAGAACAATATAAATTTATAAGTATTATAATAAGAGTTCTTGCCAACAAACAAAATAAAGTAGAAGTTAAACATAAAATAAAAATATTTATAAGCAAAAATTTTATATTTATGTTACATAAATTGAATACAAGTGAAATTAAAAGAAAAGACAAAACTAAAACCCCTATAACTTTATAAATGAAATATTAACTTAAAATGCATTGGTCCTAATTATTTTGTATAAAATCCTCATTATTGAAAAGGACTCTATTATCACCATTATTCAAGTTCATTACACCAAATAATTGTAAAGTTCCGGTCATGCATCTCATATATAATATATTAAATATACATAGCAGAAAATAAAAAGAAACCTCAAAAACTAGATCTACTCATACATATAGATATAGAAAACAAAAATATGAAATGTAAGATATTTACATATCTTTTCGACGATCTTCTTCGTTCTTTAATCCTCTCTACATTGGGCTGTCGTAAACCACAACTATCTACGTAGACTATCTCTAATGAAAGTCTGCATGAAGATAGAAGAATGAAATCTCATTAAGAGATGACTATATTCTTTCTTTGTGCTAGCAAAGACATGAATTCTTATGAGAGTTAAAGAGAAAAAGAGTGTATGTATTAGAAAGAACCTTTTTTTCACTTGTGTCTTACATAAGATGTGCGAAAATCATCTCGATTTTCTGCATCATTTGGCCTTCCATAACTTCCATCACTAATGGAAAGTTATGGGAAGTTAATAGTCATAAATAGCACGCATTAATGGAAGTTGTGGGAAGTTAATGATCATGAATAACATGCACTAATGGAAGTTAATGACCATGAATAGCATACATTAATTAAGTATTAGGAAGTTAATGACCAAATTGGCAGCCAAAAACACTTATTTCTAATCCATTCAATGCAACTTCTACCATGATCACACTGTGATACAATCTCAAAATACTCTCTCATATCTTGAATCACCATTCAAGACCATTTTACTCATCTTTCGGATCTCCTTTGTGTGTAATCCATTAGGTTTTCGATTATGTTGGCCACTTGAATTAATACTTAATTCAAGTAAGTCAAGAGCGGTATTTAGCAACACGCCATGACCCTCAATTCATCAAAAAATCAGTGGTTTGACTATGAACCCTTCTATACACAATATTTCCATGTAATTCGTCGTTTCACCATCTATACACCACTTGGTTTAGAGTATGGTCAATTTGTCAACTCCCACTAGACTGACTATGCCACATCTAGTCTAAATGATATTAGATTTTGTC
>JANSVA010428752.1:0-19426 GCA_025504915.1 Erythroxylum reticulatum | reverse complement strand
AAAATACAAAATATTTATGTCGTGAAGTAGAAGGGGTAGAGAACAGACCTTATAAATAATTATAAAATATAGGAAAAAGGAATTGTACTTTTATTAAAATTAACTTTAAAAGGAGCATAATCGTTTTTGGCATAAATGCATTGTTCACATCTTAAACTAGAAGTAAACTTAATATAAAATAATTTAGAATTCAAATGTTCTAAATAAGAGAAAGGTAGAGGTATCAATCGATAATACTAAAGAATAATCCTCTCTTTATCAGATGTCCCTCTCTTTGTTTAGAAGCCACAAAAAAGGGCTTTTTTGCCTCAGTTATTCTTAAAATAATATAGATTATCCTTTTCCTTACCAATTCTAATCGTCATCTTCGTGAAAGTTGTTCCTAAAAACATAATAAATAGAACAATTAAGAGCCTTTGTTATTTTACTGATGGAGGGGAAGTTATTTGAAAATGTAGGTGTAAGCAAAGTAGGGAACATAGAAAATGTTGGAAAAAGATATAAATTTCTAACTCTTATGATTGATATAGATTTACCATTAGTGACTTGTACGAACGTAACTAGTTAGATATTAGGGAACAAATGATAGAAAAGTTACTAATCTTCTGATTAGTGGCCCCTGAATTAATAACCTAAACATCATAATAGGTAGAAGTAATAGATAAACTAAAATTACCTTCTTAAGGAGGTAATCGAGATAAATGAGTAGTAGAAGTTGCGGTACCATTTTGATCATTTTGTTTACTTTTATTATTTGCTTGAGTTTATACCATTTTAGATAGCTATGCTTCTTTCAACAAACATTTAATTTATGTGTTTTTTTATGATAGTGGATGCAAAACTGAGATTGAGGAGTTATAGAATCTTGAAGAGCTAAAATAGGAGTACCTTTTTAGACAACTAGAGTTGAAGCCTTTAACTAGATATTTGTTTCTGTTGTCACTACTTGTTGTACTTCTAAATGAACCAAGGAGTAGGCTTTTTCTGCATCAAAAATAACAACCACCTAGTGAAGGTTCCATCAATATGCATGGTCTAGGGAAGTTTAATATTATCCAGGCTTACTCCTAATTGATACATAAGTTGTTTTCGATAGACCCATATGAAAAAGATAATAATAATAATACAAAAACAAATACAAATACAAGTAAATAATCATATAAAAATAAGTAGTAAATAAATAATACAATAAGTATTGAATAAGGTATTGAATAAAAATAAAAGATAAAAAAGTAAATAAATACTCAAACAAGAAAAAAGACAAGTAAATAAATAAATCAAATAAATTATTACAAGAAAATATTTAGGCTAAGTGAGAAAATATTTACACTAAATAACTAAGAGATAAGTACTACATGTTAAATGTTTAGGCTAAATATAAGACATAGAACTCGAAGAAAGATCTTTAAAACACTTATAAGAAAGAGAAGGATCTCTCTATGTGATATCATTTATCCGTATCTTAATTCTTTAAATTTTCTATTGAGTGTCATATCCTGGGTAAGTTTTAGGAGAGTCTTATCATTCTTGATTACCTCCCCTCAGTTTTTCTTAGGCCTTCCTTTTTTCCTCTTGCAGTCTTTAAGTACAATATTCTCATATTCCTCACTCAAGTTTCATGATAATTCCTCTTAATATGTCCAAACTACCTAAACTTGATATTTCTTAAATTTTCATTAATATTAGTCACATTTAATTTGCCTCTTATTATTATATTTCCAAACTTTTCTCTTCTAGTAAGGTTGCACATCCAACGAAATATTCTCATCTCCGTCATCATTAGCTTATGACTATCTGCATGTTTGATAGACCAACACTCTATCCTATAGAGCATAGCCGGTCTAATTACTAAATGATAGAATTTACCTTTGAGCTTGAAAATGAACAGGCTTCTTCTAATCTAGGTAAAGGAGAAGTAGATAGAACATGGCTACTAACTTGATCGAAATTATGATCAAGACCAGAAAGAAAGATATAGACCTTGTCTTTTACGTTTTATTTTTTTAATATCATCGGCATAGGTTAGACCATTTGAACTTTTATAATCAAGCTCCATAAAAACTGTGTTTAACTCATTGTAATATTTTATTAGAGGTCAACCATATTGACATAATTAAGAACACTTTTTCATTAGTTCATAGATTTAAAAAGAATCAAATACATCAAGGTAGCTTCTTTTTATAGTTTCTCAGAGTTCCTTTGCTATTTTATAATGCACAAAGTGTGACATTGGATTATTGTTTATTCAATTTATAAGACAAGATTTAACCAATACATTTTCACTTCCTAAGCCTTCCATTTATAATAGCCTAGATTATCTTATACGGTTGTTAACTTTTTTTCTTGATATAACCCATTTTTTTCTTTTAATAATATGTATGTCTAAAATCTTAGATTAGAGTTAATAGATAGCATCGTCTAATTTAATATCAATGGAAGCAAAAGTATCTTAAAAGGTTATAGTATATATTTTCTTACTATCTTAATTTTGAATATACATATTGTAGTGCAACTAGTGGTTTTAGGAAAGAAAGTGGCTAAAATTTTCACAAGAGAAAAAATGACTAGGGTTTTAAAAAGAGAAAAGGTGACTAAAATTTTAAGGAGAAGGAAGAATTTGACCCCAAAATTATAATACCAAATAGTAAATATACAAGATAATTATTTCATATGTTTCATTGATATATATGCAAAATACAAAGATCTATACACAGTAAATTAATTATATAGTTGGATTTATATTCTTATTTTTAAATTAAGAGATATTATACAAGAAATATATAGAGTAAGATAGAATCACAACTGATTCTTATGATCATGCTCAAAGTTTGTTAGGCTAAACTCCAAAACAACATTGTTTGGCTTCAAAATGTGACTAAACTTTAAACTACCTGATTATTTAAATCAAGCTCATATTACATAACCTAAACTTGATTGAGTTTTAAACTGAAATTAAAACATAAGCACTTTAAAATTGACCTAACTCATTGTCATGCACAATAAATGGGCACTTCGTATAGTGGAAAAGTGACTAAGAAAAGCATATTAAAGAAGAATAAGATTATGTTGGAAAATCGGGATATGTAATAAGATTAAATAACATTAAGGAAGAATAAGATTATTATAAATTAATTAACAAATAAAATATAATAAAGTATAAATCTTAATTTGTACCTTATTTTAAAGCTTAATTATTTTCTTATCGTTTTTGTTGAACCATTTCTAAAAGTAGCTTATCTTAAGCACTATAGTCATACAAGTATCTAACTTCTAAAGATATCCATATAATGAGTTAAGAAAACTTTATAACTGTTGCATAAAGGGTTAGGCAAATAATGCTAACTCCCTTGAAGCCTAAACCTATTTATAACAACATCTGGATATTTTTATAATTTAATTGAAATAAATTTCAATTACAGTTAAAACTTTAATTTGAATTACAACTGATACTGATAAATACCAATATTGCCCAAAATAAGATCCAATATTTTATATTTATCTTTATTTATTAAATATTTCATACTTGATTATAAAATTTCTCAAACTTTATAATCAAGTCTAATTTGATTAAAATATATTTTCTCTCTTCAAGACGTTCTTTATGTGTGACTATTATGTTCTCAACTATGTTGAAAATGAATATAAATTATAACCCTAAATTATATTTAGGATTAGATAAATTAAATAACTTTAATTTATTTTGATTCTCTAATTACATAATTTATATTCATAAATCAAGGTTGACATCTAGCAACATATCATGACTAGCTAAATATTTAGGAATATCAAAGTAATTTTGACTAACCTTTCTGTATATGGTTTTTTTTGTATAATTCAATCGTTTTATCGTATAATATTCTTGTTAGACATAAAATATATAATTATTGTCTACTCTATTTGAGTCCAATCATGTGACTTCTCCATTATTAATAATTGTTTCTATTAATGATATTTGTCAACTATTTTATAAATTGTCATTCTACTTTGGCCAAGGATTTTTTAAATCAATACTAATAGAAAATAACATAATATTCTTCCTAATTGCTTTAGGGTGGTAAATCTTATGTTGATCTCTCAACTACTTTTTTATATCCAATAACTACTAATTGAGCTACTATTAACTATAATAGGTCATAAGTAGTATTAAAATATTGCAATCTATATACGAGATACTTTAAAATCTCAAACCAAATGATCATTTATATAATCATCATAATGAGAATTTTCGTTGATATACAAGTAATGTTCCAAATGAAATTCTCATATAGAGTCAGTTTACTCCTTAACATTTTCAAAATGAGCAATTTATCCTAAAAATGGCTATGTCAAATAAACATTATACCCTATTAAGTTGAGCCACTTGGACATGTCAAATAAGCTCTGTCACGTTGGCGGTTGACATGTATATAAATTTTATTTTTAATTTTTAAATTAATTAATTAATTTCCAAAAATTAAAACTCAAAAACTTAAAACCTAATTTCGCCTAACCTCGATTGCATTTGATTTCCTTAAGTTTCATCTGCTTTCCCTAAAAGCCTTGTGCTTTGTCTATCTCCTTCGATTCATGCAATTTTCTAAAACCTAATTCAAGTTATTATGGGTAGAGGACATTTGAAAATTAATAGTATTCCTGGTGAAAAATAATTTTGAGCTTTAAAATGACTATCCATGCTCTAACCTTCAAGTGTTATCAGTTTCTGCCATAAACCTAAAGCAATCAGAGCTTTTCTCTGCCCAGGCATTAGCATCTGATTAGAAAGGGAGCCCCAAATCCCAGCTAAAGATGTGGTGTAGCCTACTTAGCTTTCTATGTGACCCAATAGCAAATGGGCTTCTTCGATTATAATTGTTGACGTTGTTGCAGTGCACCTTCATAGCTCTTATATTTTGGCAAAAACTTTAGCCTTTGTTCTGAGGGGTGCTTAGTTAAGGAGATTAGGAATGAATCTATGGATATGTAATAAAAAACGATGGTTAGTTATTTATTATGATTAAATGCACATGTTTTTGATATCTTAGTTTTCGATATTACTTGATACCCCTCACGTTTGAGAGGAATGACTTTCATTCCTTAAGTGTCTCGAGTGTGACAATCTTTATCACACCTGTGACAATAACACATATGACAATAAGGGTCACACCTGTGACACAATATTTTCTTTTTAAAATTTTTTAATTAAAATGTAATTAATTAAAATATAATTCATTTATTAATTAAAATATAACAATTTTTATTTCTCAATATTTTTAACAAATCAACCACGATCAATAGTAATGATAATCATTCATTCCTCTTAACTAACAATTATAATTATAATGATTATATATATTCTCATTCTTCACTATATTCATTCTCATTCTTATTATCATTCTCCCTTGTAAGCCAACAGCCCTGAGTTTCACTAAAAGAAACAACATCACAAATGGAAAGGAAATGATGAAGTTTCTTCGCATCAAGAGGAGTAGGAAGGGCCTAGAGGGGAAACGACATTAAAAAGCTTATGTCTTTGTGTTGTATCTCTATTTTGGTCTATTTTCTGTTTATGTCTCTAATATTTTTGAAGTGGTGAATAATGTTTATGCTAAGAAAAAAATTTGCCTACAAATTTTCTGTCTCTTTTCTCTAAGCTTTTTGGGTTTGAGTCTTTGATGCAAGCTTTATCCATATGTGGAAGAGTAGAGTCTCTGAAAAAAAAAAGAGAATGGCCTTTGATCATTTGGCCATCATCTTTCAAAAATTACTAAGAAGAGGATTGGAAGTTTGTTCAAACACTTGTTTAATTTTTGACAAGCAATTTTCAAGGCCCATGTGATTTCATAACACAGAAAGAACCGTACAAGTACATGATTAATTTTCTTCAATCAAAGAAAAAGAAGATAGGAGTTTTAATCTCTAAAAATAATTAATAATTAATTAATTAATTTTTAAAAAATTAACATTTATATGATGACAGTTAATTTTATCTTTTATGTCTTGGTGACCCAATTTAACAGTAACTTAACATTTATTAGATATAATGAACAATTTTTAGGTAAATTGCTCTATTTTGAAATCATTGGAGGTAAACTGATACTAAAGATAGCGATAGGAATCATTTTAAGTGATAGGAGTCATTTTAGACTTCTTATCAAACATTAGGGAGCAAATTGGATTTTTCATTGTCTTTTTAGAAATTAAAAATAAATTAATGAATAAAGTATAGTAGAGTACAGAACTATTGGAGGAAGAGCTCTCCAGTAGTTAAGAAGCACGACAGAGATACTACATAAAAGCAAGTGACAATACGACGCCGTTTAGATATATTGACTAAGCATCACACAAAAACGACATACGCTATTGACTCATTCCAAATTAGTAATCAAATCCACCCCCATCCTCTGAGCTTCCCGAAATGTTCCAAATTAGGGTTGGTGCTTCTATCAATCTGTGATACAAATCGCGACCGTCCGATAAGGATCTTCACTGTCATCGTGTCAAAACTTCATCCAAAAATGATTATATTACCTATCTTCCCTTATACTTGTAATGAAGGTGGAGATCTTGAACCGTGGGTACGCTACTGGCTTTCCTTATGACTTGCAATATTTGACTTCCTCAAGTAAGATCTGACTTTCAGTCATTGTCTAATGGTTTTGATACATTTCCCAGCAAGTATATTATTCTCTCTTTTTCTACATGATAGTTTGTAATGCTAAATCAAATAAACGATCCTTGTTCTGGAACTTTCGCTGATTTCTTTCTTCCATATCCCTTGGGTAGATATGGCAAGAGATAAAACCTTTATCTTCCAAAGTAGAGAGAAAGCTTGCACTTCTACTAGAATCTTAGCAACCTTGATGAGTGAATTTGATGTCCCATGTCAAGAAAGACAACTTCTGGTCTTGTTCCAGATGAAATTGGAAAAAGGGCATAAAAAGAATAGGTGATCCTTAGTTTCAATACCTTTTCAACACAAACAACAATTTTGGTCCAAATTCAGGATAAATTAGAATTTGTCCGTTATTGCTACCTTGTTCCTTACCACCAGCCATATTGGGAAAGCAGAACTTGACCTGAGAATATTGCACCAGATAAATTTGGCCTAAGGATCATCTTGATTAGAGTGATAGAGTCTTTTCCTGTAGATTTTGTTAGAAAAAGTTTCAATAAAAGATTATTTTCGTAGAAAACAATCCCGCAAGTTAGGATCATAAGGGTATGGACATCTCAGATGACTGATTGAATCAGGAAATTGTATCCATTCATTATGATTTATAAGACTAGTTACCTTAGTTTAGTGGTCACGTTCTGAAAAAATAGAAACAACAATTGGGGTTAAAGGAAAGGGGACTATAGCCCATCTAAATATTGTGCCATAAGAAAGCAGTTTGGCCATTTCTAATTTTACAGAAGACATCATTTGCTACTTCTTCCCTTTTTCTTAAGATCTGCTTAAGGAACCAAGAATGAGATGGCCTTACAGGAAGGGACCATATGTTGTTCCCTTTCAAAAAGTAGCTATGGAGCCATTTCATCCGTAATGAATGCTTATCCTGGATTATTCACCAAAGCCTTTTGATCAGAAAGATATTATTGGCAACTCTTACAGAGATGAAACCTATCCCACTCTTCACCTTTGGTTTACACAGATCAACCCATTTAACCTTAGGAACCCCAAAACCTCCATTTACTTTCCCTCATAAAAAAAACTCTCATCATCTTCTACATAGTTTTGACTAGCTTTTTGACAAGGGAAAGCGAGTACTCTAGTAAAGATGAAAGGAACTTAGAACATATTTAATAAGTTGAACCCTACCACCATGAGACAAAAATTCGTTTGTCCATTTGCCAAGTTGCCTTTGAATTTTTCAATAAGGGGAAGACAATCATTAAAGGATAGTCTTTTGGTAGAAATAGGAAGACCCAGGTACTAGAGATGAAGATTTTTCCTGTCCATACTAATCAGAGAGGAAATAGTGCCCTTGATAGAGTTTGCTGAAGTATAGAGAACAAAGTGACTTTTGTAGAAATTCACTTTAAGACTTGACATCTTGGAGAATTCTTTGAAAGTGTCTATTAGTAGTTACACTGAATCTGGATGAGCTTTGGAGGAGAGAATAAGGTCATCTGCAAAACAGAGATGAGTGAGTAATAGTTTCTTGCACTTAGAGTGAAACTTGAATTTAGGATTGTGAGAGACTTTAGGTTTGTTCGTTAGCGAGAGCACTTCCATACGCAGGGTGAATAAGTATGGGGAAAAGGGATCCCCTTGTATGATTCCTCTTTTCCTTTTGAAAATTCTAGAAGGCGAGCTATTAATAAGCACACTATAGGTTGTAGTTGTAACACAACTCTTAATCCAATTAATAAAAGGATCTGGAAAATTGAACTCCTTAAGAACTTTGAATAGGAAGGGCTAACTGATGCAATTGAAAGCTTTGTTGAAATCTATTTTGACAGCACAGTTAGGGAATGAGTTCCTTCTGGTGTATCCTTTAAGAAATTCCTATGTAGTAAGAATTTTGTCCCTAATATCTTTATTTTTCATAAAAGCATTTTGATTCTCACTAGTAATAAGGTTGAGTACTCCCTTTAGGTTGTAGGTAAGGATCTTAGTAATGATTTTGTAGAGAAAATTGGTGCATGCAATCGGTCTGAAATCATCAAAAGTAGAGGAGCTAGGAATTTTAGGGATTAAACAGAGAAAAGTTTTATTAAACTCCTTTAGGAGCACTCCATTAGTAAAAAATTCATGAATAGCCTCTCTAACCATGGGTCTTATAAAGGCCTATGTCTTTAGAAGAAAAATCCATTAAGTCCATTCGGTGCGAGAGCTTTCATCCTATTCATAGAAAATACTGTGGCATTGATCTCATCATCTGTAATTTCTTCCACCAATTTCCTAGCAGCTTCAGGTGTGACTTTGTTAATGATAAAAATCTTAATGGGGTCCAGAAAGGAATCAGAATCCATATTTGAACCTAAAAGACCTTTATAGAATTTAACAGGTTCCTCCATGATGCTTGGTTAATCATTAAGACTTCTTCCCTATATACTGATTATCGAGCATAGTTTATTGACATTCCTTCTATCATATAGGGAATTGAACAAGAATTTAGAAGCTCTATCCCCTTCCCTGATCTAGTTAATCAAAGCCCTTTGATGGATGAGCGAAAAGTGATCTTGGATTGCTCTTAAATAGAGGTCAAGTTCTAGCTTTTCCTTCGAAAGAAGGTCCGAATCATTAGGATTATGAGAGAGTAAACTTTGAGTAGCAGCTAGTCTTTCCTTAGCAATATTGTAACATCCGATTATCGCATGTTAGGGGCTAAGATCCTGAATAGTGTAGATATGAGTGTAGTGAGAAGTGAGAAAGTACATTTCATATTCATGCATAATTTGGCATACACATACACTTGAATATTAAATTTTTGCACATTAAAATGATTGTACATGCATTCATTGACATTTTTTCGGGTATAATTGATTTTATAAATTTGATTTTATTGAGAATTATGGTTTATTTGTATTGAAATTTGATGTGGAGAGTATACTTACTGATTTAGACTTTTTTGGTGAAATTTAGGAAATGTTTTAAATTTTAGGTGGTTTTGGACTAAAAAAATATCAAGTGACAAGACAATTGATAAATGGTACTAGAAATTACTGTCAAATGGCAATGAAAATTTTGATAAATGACCTTGTGATTTATTTACAAGTGTCATCAGAAATTGGGAGACAATTGGAGTTGGAATTGGAATTGATTAGACTAGTTAAATAAGAGAACCTAGGTTAAAACCTTAGAAATTGGACAAGTGACAAGTGATAAGTGTCGCTTGCCAAGCCAAGCATTAAACCCACGTAAATTTTGAAAGACCATCTTTTAATTGGTCTTTCATTTGATTTCTTTGGCCAAATGTTCTCACCTTCTTCCTATTTTTCATTTGTTCCCATCTATGACACTCATTTCTCACCCTCTCAATATGCTCTTCATCTTGTCATAAGAAAAACTTAATCCCCCTTCATAAATGAAGATGATCTTGGGATATTTAGGGGTTAGGGTTACGTGATCTTCAACTTTGGAGCTAAAACAAGTAAGTTTATTCTTATTAATCTTCATGGTTTTGCTAAATGAAGCATATATAATGATAGCTTAGTGTTTAATGATCATGATAGAGGAGTTGAGATATGTGTAACGTTGATGTTGCAATAAATAGATGTATGTTTGTTTTAATGTATTAATGGTCTTTATGAGTTGTTTTAAGGGAGGATTGAGAAACTAAATAATGATGAAGAGTGTATTGGAAAATGTTAGGTATAACATTTTTCACTGATTAAGCTTCTATATTTTATTCATAACTTAATCTGTAGATTTCAAAATGGAATGATTTTTTATTTAAGTTAAAGTAGAGACATACAACTACAATTTTTAAGAGAAATTGAATTTGAATTATGTCTTTAAAGGTTTTGAAATTTAGCTTGAAGTTCAATTTTGGCTTACGTTGCAGCACTCCCCGTGACAAAAATCATGTCCTGTTGTTATCGAATCAACTGTATTAATGTAGGCTGAATCAGACAAAGTTGTCTTTACAAAAGTTGTAGCTTATTCTCTTAGCTTTCAATTGGTATAAATTTTTGTAATTTGTTGATATTTTTATCGAGAGATATGAGTTGTACAACTTTGAGTGCTTGATCATACACTAGCCAAAATTTCGAACATACTTAGTCCGAAGTATTGTGAGTATAACTTTCTAAATACTGAACTAAATTATATGATCTTAGTGTCATTAGAAACTTAAGACATAGAAGAACAATTTTTTAGAAGGAAGTGTGCCTTACTCCATTTTCCTTGTCAAAAAGATCAGGCAAAGTGGACCTGAAAGTTTGTTTTTAGAAAAAATCTGGAATGATCAAATGACTTATGAAATGAGATTCAATTTGTTTTATGGAGGTGCAAACCCCAAGTACAAATTATACTTATGTAAGTGTTGATATATGAGTGATTATGTAACGAGAATAATAGAAAGATACCCAAGATTGTCATTGAACATGCATTGTACATAATCCATATGTATACATACGTGCATAAATGAGTACGTGTATAATTGTGCAAATTTGTGATATATGTAAATGTTTATTGCATGATATAAAGGAGCATTTGAAATGTCAACATCCAAACATTGCCGAAACTTTGAGGCAATAGCTTCTGGAGCGATCTGTGAGTAACCTAGATGGTCTCACTTAATATTTGTCTATTATATATTATGTTCTAAACATGGATTGTTTATGTTGATTCCAGAAAATGAAGGTTCGATGAAAAATGTGATTGGGACTCATAATTGAAGTATTCCTTAAATGTGAATTTAGACTGACTATGTGTTTACTCAATATGATTGTTGAATTCCAGACTAAGGTCTGGTGATAATAGTGATTTAAATTGTGAATTATATTCTGAATGTGGATTGTTTGTACTGATTTCGTACATGAAGGTCCGAAGATTCTGATTTATGAATGTGATATTGAAGTTTTTCTTGAATGTGAATTTGGACTGATTATGTGTTTACTCAACATGATTATTGAATACTGAACCAAGGTCCGATAATAATTATGATTTAAATTGTGAATTATGTTATAAATGTGGATTGTTTGTACTGATTCCAAACATGAAGGTCCAATGATTCTGATTTATTAATATGATATTGAAGTGTTCCTTGAATGTGAATTTGGTGAAATAAATGTTTCTCAACATGTTTGTTGAATGTCGGACTAAGGTCTGATGATAAATGAAAATGGGACTATAAATATGTTTAAATGGGATTGCAAATGGGAATGTTTGAAATAATGAATGATTGAATATGAATGTGATGCATTTCATACACGAATGCATGATCAGATAATGATAGTTGTGACATGAGTAGCCACCAAATATGAACTTAAAGCTCCAAAATGTGGTATAGAGCCAAAGGCTTAATATGTACAATGAGCCTTGTATCCGTAATGGATAAGGGACAGTATCAATGAGTCCAGTGCCCAAAATAGGTATGAGACAGTTTAGGCACTCAGTCACAACAATATAATAATTGAAAGTGGGTTACGCAAACGTTGCATATACACTTATTAAGTGTGATTGATTGCTTAAATTATAATATGGACATGTATTTGTATGAAAATGGGTATGTGAAGTAAATGATATGTGGTGCAATTTGCTAAATGAAAAGATGTGAAATTATCTGCTTATATGATTTGTTATATGGTATGAATTGGGTGAACCATCAAGGATGGTTATATCACTGAGTTTGCAAAACTCATCAAAATTGCAACTTTGATTTTTAGGTCCGAGAGAGGACATTAGAGACAGACAGACTCTACGAGAAGAATAATTCTTGTACTTTTGTTAAGAAATGACTCAAAGGTCAGTCAGCTGAGACTAAAGGATTAGTTATTTTTGAACAATTTCTCTTTCAAGCAGTGTGTTATATATAGGGTTTTGACATTGTATATATTCATATGGTTTTGTAAATCACGATGTATATTTGGCTTTTAAGAAATGAAATGAGGAATGTAGTTTGGTTTTAAAATTTGGTGACTCTTATGTATAATAAATGATTCCATGATTAAGTTGGATACATGTTTGCTCTAACATGCCATTATTATAAGTTATATGCCGGAATGTCCACAGGGTGTTTTAATATTTAATCTATGGTAGCGGTTTGTTACAAATATCAATAGTAGCTTAAGTGCTAGGAGAATGAGAAACTTTCAGTATCTTCAACTCTGCTTTAATTGATTTAAGTTTTTGGTAGCATATGAATATCTTGGAACCCGAAACCTTAATTGATAATCCCCTCTTGATTGCATCATCAAATCCATCCACATTAACAAGATTGTTATTAAATCTAAAGGGATGTGGGGTAGAGGACTTCAGGAAGAGTCCCTCAACTAGAATGGCAGAGTGATCAGAGAAGAGAGGATCCATGAATAGATCCTTACTATTAGCAAATTGGAGTAGCCATTCTCCATTGATAAGAGCCCTATCCAACTTTTTTTGAATCATCAAAGAATCCCTTTTTTTATTAAACCAGGTGAAGAAATGACCTTCCATTTTGAGATCAGTTACCCCTACTGTTCGACACAAAGTTTCATATCTTCATTGTATCTCCTTAGGCTACAATTCCCTTCTGGTTCAGTTTTGAAAGTAGTGGTGTTAAAATCACCTGCAATCATCCAAGGGCCAGATATGGTGCTTTAAATGCCTTTTAGAGAGGTCCAAAGAGAGCTTCTTTGAAATGCAGTATTGAAACCATAAACAAAGGAAGAGTAGATAATAATTCCTTCCAAGATGAAGTGGATTTTAATATGTATCAGCTAATCATTAGAAAGAACCTCCTCCATTTTGACAAAATTAGTATTAAACCCAATAATTATTTTTCCATGGTGATGATATTGATGGTTGGATAAAAAGGATCAATAAGAGCCAAAAATATTTACCTTATTTATATTCTCATACCTAATTTTAGTTTCAAGCATAGCTACAATAAAAGGCTTAATCCTCCCAACAAAATCCCTCAAAGCATTAAGCTTTTTCAGACAGTTTACACCTCGAACATTCCATATTAGGATTGACATAACGATATATTTTTACCTTTGGCCCCTCTCCTCCTTCCACTCCTCTAACTTCTTGAACTAATCAATGTTTGTAAATTTTCAATTTCACATCCTTCCGTCACCTTTCCATTGAAGGAATTGGTGTAAGAATTACCATCCTCATCAAGTAAAGAATCTAATTTACCCCCAGAGTGGTTAACATTAGCTAGAATTGCCTCATTCTGCAAATCACTCACCTTATCACCCGCCTATATCTATTCCGACACATTTGCTTCCTCTTGAACCTCAAATTGTGTGTCCACCGCATGATCATATTTTGTTCCCCTTATATTGGATGGAGGTAATATGATTTTTTCTCCCACCCATTGTACCACGTCATATTGCCTAATAATTGAGAGTTTCCAACTATAAGAGACATATATCATGTCTTCTTGCAGGACATTGTCAATACCCATCCGTGTAATGGGAATCTAGTCCGGTAGCTCCTTGGATCTATCCACACTGACACAAATTCGTGCGCATAACCAACCTCTTGGCAGTAGTTTCATCCATACATAAAGGTCTACTAATGAAACTAGCCAAATAACTAAGACCTTAGGTAGTCCAATACTCTAATGAGTTACTATGTAAATTGATCTACGGTGGAAAGTTATGCACCTTAATGTTTTCAAGCTTTATACCTGGCTGCCATTTTTGTAGGAATAGGGGTAGCTGAGCTACATGCCATGGACCTTCTTCTAGTATCCTATTTGTTTCATCTTGGGAGGTAAATTTGAATAATACCAAATTGTCTTCAATAAGAAGAGCATCGGTGAGTCCCCTATTCTTCCAATGGCTAGTTGTCCACCTTTGAATGATAGGGAAAGTAGGACATCGTTCAATGAAAAAACCAACCAGGAAGGATTCCCATATTATAGCATCAACCGCATAGTCCGGATGCACAACTACCTTGCCATCAATAACTTTAGGCAGGTTATATTAAAGGGTAATATCATATGGCTCAACCATAACCTGTTTCCAGCTTTTGTTCCATGGGGTATTAGAAGGGGTAGGTCCAGAAGGGGGTTGTTTAGGCTGCAGTGTAGTATTTTGGAAGGAAAGTGGAGGGTTTGAGGTGTTGGGAGAGGTTTGCAGATTTAGCTGAATCTGTTGGGGTTGAATTTGGATTTAGGGGGAGGGTTGTGTTTCGACATGGATGGTAGGGGAAGAGGGCTTAGGTGAGGGTAATGGAGGAAATTCATCAGTGGAATCAGTCAGCGATGGGTTTTATTAACAGGAAAAAGGAAATAACAACTTTTGAAAAAAGAAAAGAAGAGGTATGCAGGAGGAATTTGGGTAAGAATTTGACTGAAGGGAAGGGGAATTACCAAAGAGCCCTTATGATAGAATTACAAGAAACCAGGAAATAGAGCTTCAACGTAAAGAGAAGGAAGAGTATCTCTCTTTATTTATTTATTTATTCATTGTTTGTTTAAAGCATTTGTATAGTTTAGTCTATGAAATCGTTTACTTTCTTTTATAAAGAAGAAATATAACATGTGCTAATCTTTTTACGTTGTATTAATGTCTAATCTTAACATAACAAAAACCAGGAACAAGCTAGAGATAATACATAATATAATATATATAATACATAATATAATATAAATCTTATAATTATGATTTCATCATAATTTTATTTATAATGTATAATTGTATTATAAACTTTATCATATAAATCTAAAAAATATATAATAAAAATGTCTTTGAATAATTATGTCTCTAACTTATATCCGATTAATTAATTATAAGGCATAAACCGATAAATTAGCAAATCAAAAGATGTAAGTGATGGGAAAGCGAACGGAAAATCATAAAAGGTCAAGTGTCTAAATTAATCGAGAATCGCGAAAAAAAAATTAAGCTTAACAAAAGAAAAAGCAACTCTGTTCCTTTCCTCTGAAGCTTCGTCGCCTTATTGTATCCTTCATCGAGAATGCAAACTTCCTGGATAGTCTAAGATCGAGAATCTACACCTAATTAGTGAGGAAATAGTTTATGGTAGGAGAACAGACAAAGCAACGAGGTCCTCATGTGAACGCCATGAACCCTAATGCATACGGATAATTACATTCAAGTATTAGGCACATTTAGAACATGCGTGCCTTTTCTCAATTATAAAATCCAAAAGCAATGTTATTAAAAGTGAAGTGAGACATTGCTTTGAGTATATTTGCTTCCAAACAGACAGAAACAAAGTTGTTCCTGCGTCACATGTTTTGTTTCCTAGTCTTCCTTCTGACGGGGTAGCAGTTGCTGTTCCCCTTTCAATGTTAATTTAACATCCACTTGTATGGTTACATCAAGAATCACCATTATGATGCCGACCAACATGGTTAATTTGATATCCTTAATGATTTATGTTCAAATTTTCAACCCAAATCATTAGAAATTACGTAGCACCAATTGAATATGACATCTAATCTGTTGCAAGCTAAAAGTCCGATATGCTTGTAATTTTTAGAATCATAACATTCTCAAAATGAAAAGAGATAGAGATCTTTTGCCGCAAAATAAGGTGGTTTAATATTTAGTGGTTCAGAATTGGAAAATATTTTTTTTAAGTATTTACTTACCTTAACGTGTTTAAGATCATACTTGGACACTTTTAGAATAATGATTTTGGAAAATATCTTTACATGGGTTTTTAAATAATTTAAAAGCAGTGGTTTGGCAATAATTATTAATATTTTATATGTTAATATTATATAATTCTTTAATTTTTATAGTATTTTTTACATATATGTTAATTATTTAATCAAAAATTTTATTAAATGCCTTATATTTTCTAATTAATTTTAGTAAAATTATCAAATAAATGAATTATTTGGACTTTTACATTTTTGTAAAAGTATTTTATAATATTTTTACCCAGTATTTTAAAAACCGAACTAAAAATTAAATTGGTAAGATGAGAAGTTGAAGGTTCAAAGATTTTATTGATATTAGATCTTCATAAAATGGATATACAGTTAAATTGAACAAATTTGAAGAATATAAAATAGGATTGAAGAAAGAGATTATCGTTGTTTATCGAAGAAATAAAATTTTAATTGAAGAAAGAACATGTTAAATGAAAACTAACTTATTTATTTTAATCTATAAAAAATCAGCTATTTTGTAAAACTGACCGATTAATTAATAAATCGGGTTGATTTTTAATAATAAGGATTATTAAAATAAATCAAACTAAAAAATTGACCGATTCAAAATTTTTACCATTGAAATTATTGAATCGATTTAATTTTTCAATTATTTTTACTATAACGTGGGAAATCATATTACTATTTGGTTTCCTTTTTCTTTTTTTTTTAGCCATTGAAAAAATGTTAAAATTTATTACGTTTTAAATTATCCTATTTTTACTTAGTGAGGTATTTGATCTAAATTTTCTCACCCACTATTCTAAAGTTTTTATTTTGTATTAAATCATTCATACGAACTAAAAAGTAAAATTTGTACGTCAAATTATGTCAAATTAATTTGTAAATTAAAATTTTTGAAAAATATCATTTATGCTTAAATATTTTATAATAATTTTAGTAAATAAAATTTTATTTTAATTATAATAAAGAACTAAAATTTAGTTATATAAAAATTATTTAAAAAAAACGTATGTTCGATATTATGTAACCTTAATACTAATACCAAAACGTTACAAACTCCAATGTGATACTGGCAAGTTTGATCCTACCTCCAAGTACATTTAACAGGACCTTAACCTTTGTAAAAATGATACTAAGATGCTCCTCTCTCTTAACATACTAAACTAAAGGTTGAATGATTAGATGCCATTTCCAAATGTAAAGTCATTTCACTTCAAATGAAATAACATTCAAATAGCATTTAACCCTAATCACTCTTAGCAAATTAACTCATTAGCAGCCATTGAAGAACTTAATTAGTTTAAGCTCCACGAGACGTTACAGCATAAAGAACGTGAAAGTTCGATTCTTGGCCTCGAGTTTAGGCTTGCAGCATCAATGCTTAAGAGAGAGAGGGTACAAAAATAACAAAAGAGGAAACCAATCCGTTGTCGTATTAACATCAACCAACCGAAACAGACCAAACCAAGCCAAATCTTACAGGTTGCTTCCAAGCTGTCTCCTAACGAAACCGGGAAGTAGTTTCTGACAAAGTAGAGTTCACGTACTCCCTAACTTCTCTCGCAATCACATCCCTCATTACATCCCAAAATCCCGCCGGTGAACTTTCCCCTCGATTCTCTCCACTGCTGCCAACCGACCCACCACCGCCACCCAACCCCGGCGGGGCAAGGGTCAAGGCGGTCAACGCATCATCGTCATCTCTGGACATGCAGGGTACAATAGATCCGGAAGTGGAAGGAATCATTCCTTCACTATTAATGCTGTTATCACAAGCACCCTCAATCACATGATGTCGCTGTTCTCTCGCTCTCCTCTTCAACGTGGAGTTCCAATGGTTCTTCACCGCATTGTCGGTCCGACCAGGCAACAACCTCGCAATGGTAGCCCACCGGTTACCGTACTTTGCATGCGCGGCAAGGATGGTCTCGTTTTCAGAAGGCGAAAAGGGGCGGTGCTCGACGCTAGGGCTGAGCTGATTGCACCATCTGAGCCTGCATGATTTACCAGAACGCCCCTTTATGTATCGACTTATCAAAGACCAGTTTCTAGGCCCGTGGCGTTCCACAAGCCCGGTCAAAATCCGGTCTTCCTCTGCGCTCCACGGACCTTTGATTCGTTCCGGTTTGTTTGTGCCTCTGGGGGTTTTATCATCATTGTTATTACCATAAGACTCTGAAGAGGAAGATTCTGAAGAAGATGAAGTGGAACACATGTTCATTGCTTCCATTGGAAAAGAGTGAGAAGTGAGGAAAGGTAGTGAGTCACTAAGGCTTATATATGGAAATGGAAAACAAAAAGAAAGGTGCATGAACTTGCTTTTAGAAGTGTATAAAAAGAGAGAGTGAAGCAAAGAGGGGTTGTTCCAGGAAGCTGGCTTTCGTAAAGTTGGTAGGGGGGGTTTTCAAAACATTTTCCGCAATCCGAATGCCTGATTCTGTTTTGCCTCGAGTCCCTTCAGCCTTGTCATTTTGATAATTCAATCTCCACCAATTATTCTGTTTTTGTGTTGTTATTTTGGTGGATTATTCGTATGACAAAGCCGGATATTGAGGTCAATGGTGAACTTTTTATTGAACGCTTTTGATTTGTTTCCCAAAATGGCAACTTTAGCTGTTCCAAACCAATCTAAAGCTTACTCGAAGATAACCTTTTTTAGTTTTGCTTCCCCACAACTAGGCCATATCAAGCAATTCTAGTAACGCAAGCAAAGTTGTCCATAAAAATCTGAAAAATAGGTTTGTTGGATTAGTTGTGTGATTGTACTGGAATAATAGAGGATAGGACCGTACGTAGCCTAAGAAAGAAGTCCAAAACGCGGTTGGTTGAAAGGTGATTTTGTTTTAAATAATATTAATTTTAAACATATATTTATACAAGTAATTATGGCAAGATTAATAATTTTTACTTACCGAGGCAGGATCGTTTAAAACATGAGAGCCAGGAGGGTCGGAGCTGTACAACACGAAAACAAAAAACGTTTTAAAACGGAAAGTGGGGTCCATTGTCGTCCTTTTTTGACTACTTTTCCCCAGATTTACAGCTGGTGGGTTCCAAATCCATAGTCCCGGTCAGTGGGATCAACGGCTCTTATCAACCGTATCAGACTTCCACATCTTCCACGTAGTATGGTCCCACTCCCAGGCTGTAAGCATCTCACGTGATGAATCCATCCCTTTGACTTTTGCGGTAAC
>JANSVA010428695.1:0-19436 GCA_025504915.1 Erythroxylum reticulatum | reverse complement strand
CATCACCTAGGGTTATGACGCTCTTGTCGACTGTAGTCCGGACTCACCACGGATGAAAGTCAAGCCAACACTGGGTATCGGTAGGTGTGTACATTAGTTTGGCCAACTAATGGTGTCACACATGATTGTTTTGGCTTATCCTAATATTATTTTTCCTATTGAGATTTGATTGATACATATGATGTTTTAATGCTTTTGTGTACTGGAACTGAGACTTATGTTAACTGGATGAGTGAGTTAACAGGCTAGGCCTATGGTTCCTAATCAGTATACATTGAGTCATAGGCCAGGCCTATGTGTTTTCTATGTGATATGTATTTACTTCATAGGTTATCTACATTGTCTTGAAATGAATCACTTCTAATTATGATATATGCTTCTCATGCTCACGGAGTACCCAGTGTACTCACCCCCTTCGCTTTCCAACCATGCAGGTTAATTTAGTGAGCTCGAAGCTTTGTGAGGACTGTGCGGCTTTTTGAAATTTTCGGGGTATTTTCACACGTGGGTAGTCTCCCATTTTGTGCTTTTATTGTTTAGTGGCTCGTGAATTGTATTTGTGTAAATATACTTTATGATTTTGTGAGTTAATTTTTAATTGCCTTGCGTTGTAGAAGATTCTATGTATGAACTTTTAATACTTGAGTTGAGATTGTCTTGAGTGGACTAGAGAGTCCTGAAGTTGTGGCTGGATGTGGATATAGAAGTGTGTTTAAAATCGTTTGCAGGTTTTGAGATTTTTAAAATACAGTCGTTGTGCTGCCCAAATTTTTCTATAGAAAAAGAAAGAAAGAAAGATATTCAGTAAGCCTTGCATAGTCGGATTAAGGATACTGCGAGTATCCTTAACCCGAGTATGTGGCAGTTGTCATGGGCCCGAGGTGGTACCGGGTCGTGACAATTTTTGCATGTATAGACTTAGAATTATGTTAATCTGATTATTTGTTTATGTTCTAAGTGTTATGTGTTTTAGAGCACGATTTTGGATCTTAATCTTGTGTTTCTTGATGTGTTTGATATGTTTGTTAGTGATGGAAACTAGGTAAGTGAGGAATGAAGAAAGCTGGAATGTGCATGGGTTATATGATAGGGTCACGATCGTGCATTCTATGTCACGATCGTGATAAAAGGTTTTTCTCCAGTGTCACAATTGTGACACGTGACAAACACTTCTTAGAGGTGAGATTTTTCGTCTTTTTTGACATTCGAGGAAATTTTGGAACCAAATGACTTGGGAAAACCCTAGAATCAACCCTAGGACCCTAAATACTATAAAAGAACATAAAACAATCCAAAAACGGCAGCCACCATCTTACTAAATTGGATCAAACAAGGAGGATAAAAAAGAACATTGGAGATTTCTAAATTTCCATATTTAGTTCCAAATCAAGTTTTTATTTCTTTCCTTTTGTCATTTTTGTTGAACTTAATGTGTAAACTGGATTTGAAGATGTTATTTAGGTCAATGATGTTCTAAATTTCTAGATTAGGATATGTTCTTAAGTTGTTTTATGACTTTGATCTTTATTGATTTAATATAATTTCTACGTTATGTTAATGGTGTATGTTTATACTTTAGAAATAAATCAAGAAAGTGAGTTAAAAGTTATATGATTAATTTGCACAATGAGAATGGGTGAATTAATATGTTACATGACTAACAAATCAAATATCATTCATGGAGAGATCTTGTGTGAGAACTTGATTATTCGATAGATAACTTCAAAACTAATTGAAATGTTAGGGAAAGAGTTGTGAATTGAGAGACTACAATTCTGGAATTTTTAGATTCAGTTAGGGTTAATCAATTAGGTTTAGTTGATTAGGTCTTGATAGAGAGTAATAAAAACCTTTGAAAATTTATGATCGACACATAATTGAATCAATAATCATTAAGGGAGCAAAATAACGAAAGAATAAATCTTAAGCTTCATCTTTGATCAGCCTTACATAATTGTGGCAGCTCAATTGTTATTTGGTGATATGTTTAATTTATTTGATTACTTTAATTTATGTTATTTTCTTTCATTCAAATCATATTTTAATATTTTGGACAAAATTAGGTTCACTTATTTTTAGTTATTTCCTTATGCGTTCGATGCCTTTGATACTACAATTTTATGATCCATATACTTGCAGATAATGTTATAGGTAAAACTTAATAAGTTTTTGGTGTCATTATCGGGGAACTAGTTTAATATTATTTGAATTCCTTTGTTCTAAGGAATTTTTTGTCTTTTTTGTGTCTGTGCTATTGTATGAACACAAGAATTACTCAGAGTTCAAGGAATGTCGAAGATAGTCCAATTGTTACTATCACAAGACAAGAATGCTAAATCCGAAGCGTGAGACTCTAAGGAGAGATTGAAAGAACAATCACAAAATAGTATAACCAAGGGAACTAGTAGCGAATCCTTATAGATTTCATGAGGCCAAGGTTCAACGTTGCACATTAAGGCATTACTTGACCACCAATGCAAGCAGCATTTTTTGATATCAAGCCAGTGTTGCGAAATATATTGCAGAACAACTTGTAGTTTTATGGGTTAGCTAATGATGATCCTAACACCCGTTTGGTGAATTTTATTGAAGTGTATGATACTTTTGATATAATGGAATATTGGAATATGCCATTAAGATGAGGTTCTTTCCATTTACACTAAAGGATAAAATCAAGGCATGGTATCACTCTCTAAACCCTATAAATAGCACAACATGAGAGCAATTGGTGCATGCAATTTTAGAAAAGTACTTCCCTCTATCAAAGATAATGAGGTTGATAAAGGATATTACGAATTTCCAACAAAACGATAGGGAGTCACTATACAATGAATGGAAGCGATACAAAAACTTGCAAAGGAGATGTCCTCATTATAATCTGCTAAAAGAATTTCTCTTGCAAACATTATATCATAAAGTTAATCCACCCATTTGGGGCATCGTAGATGCAGCTTCTAGAGGATCTTTTATGCAGAAGACAATTGAGGAAGCAAAAGACTGGCTAGAAGAGATGGCGAATACAACTGTCTTTGGACATCAGAAAGAAGTAAATAGCAATCGACTTTCTGAGATCATAAAGGAGTCATTGTTGTTGATTCAATGACAACAATGTAGGCTAAGATCGATAACTTAACAAGACAACTGAACAACCTACAAGCCTCTTTATCAGCTCTAGTTAGAGAAATTTAGTATGGATGTAATATATAAGGACAAGTTATTCATGTTCCCACTAATTATTTTGAAGGCACAATAACAATACGAAGCAACTCAATTATATGGACACACAATTGATCAAGAAAGAGGAAACAACCTTTATTCTAAGACTTACAACCTTGGGAGGAGGAAGCACCTAAAATTTTCTTAATCAAACAATGTGAGTAACCAACTATGAAATCAAGGGCCACCTGGATTTCAACAAAATCATTCCAATGATAATGACTCTAAATTTTACAAGATCATGGACAAGCTCATAAGCATAGATGAAGCTCATAAGAGGTTGGAAGGGAAGATCATAAGCATGGATGATGCCTAAAAGAGGCTTGAAAGGAAGTTCAAGCAAGTAAGTAAAAATGATGCTTCATCCATTCATAACTTAGAGGTCTAAATGAGTCAACTGGCTAATGCATTATCTACAAGAAGTATGGGGAGTCTCCCGAGGAATATTACCCAAGGGAGTAACTCAAGACAATCACACTTATAAGTGGGAAAGAGCTCGAGCAATCAGTAGAGAAACAATATGAAACATACCCAGAAGAAAACCAAAAACAGAAGAAGAAGGATGTATAAAAGAGTGAGTATCCTCCTTACATTGCACCTTTGCCATATCCACCTAAGATTCCATTCCCCCAGTGATTGATAAAGAATAAATTGGATGCACATTTTGCAAAGTTCATGGAGAAGTTGAAAGCTTTGCAAATAAATCTATCTTTTGTAGAGGCCTTGGAACATATGCCCAAGTACGCGAAGTTCCTTAAAGATATATTAACAAAGAAGTGGACTTGGGAAGAGAATTAAGCAGTAGTACTAACCGAAAGTTATAGCTCTACTATCACCAGTCACACGCCTTCTAAGCTAAAGGATCTAAAAGCTTCACAATACCCTATATGGTTAGTGAGTTAGAATTTGCAAATTATTTATGTGACTTAGGCGTAAGTATAAATCTTATGTCTTTGTCGATCTTTAGGAAATTGGGGCTCAGCAATGTGAAGCTAACTTCAATGCTTATTCAGTTAGTGGATCAATCCATAAAGAAACTATTTGGTGTGGTGGATGATATTATCATAGAGATGGATAAGTTTATTTTTCCTCTGGATTTCATCTTATTTGATGTTTAAGAGGATAAAAATTGTCCACTAATTCTTAGATGACCCTTTATGAACACTGGAAATAAAAAGACCCATCTCAAAGTTTCCCTTCTATAACTTAAGTGGAGCCTTCCTAATGACCCCACAGTATCCCTCCAATCGATATCTAACTCAATTGAAGGGTTCTCGCAAAGACAAGTTGTTCAACTATGAAAAACCTTTTATACTTTAACTTTTACAAGTTCAAAAAATAATGAGAACTTTTTTAAAAAAATTTCGGCAGCATAACGACAATTTTTCTAAAATTCCCAAATCTCAAAAACCTGCATAACATATTTTAAAACACTTATATATTCACACCAATTTCTCAACTACAAATTATGGACTTCAAGTCCATTCACAAGTAACCCCAAACAAATAATTCTCAACAATCACTACAATAAACTTTAAAAAGCTAAAATATATTCAAGCATTTCATTTAAAAGTTTTATAAACATCCATTCTTTACACAAATGTACATATCAAAATGAAACAAGCATAGTAGCACCTAACAATACAACTAATATTGTGACGAAGTCCCAATTACTACAGCACTTGTATGCATACCTGAGGTGGGTTGTTTAAAAACATAAAAATAAGGGTAAGCTAAATGAGCTTAGTGAGTGTAATGAGTTTACTAAAAGTTAACCTTTTATAACAACATAAGTAAAATATTCCATACAATTATAAAGCTTATGGTAAAATATTTTTCATAACAATTTATTCGTGCATCATCAAATCTGGTAATAACATAACATTTTGTAAAACACAATTTCAAATTTTCTAAAATGCTTCTCAAAATTAAACTCATAATATAAAAGTTTCTATTTTCCATTTTCTTTTTCCCTAAACAATAAACAGCAGTGGTAATAAGTTTCTGAAAACTTCAACATTGAAAAATAAGTCAATCATAAGAATTGGTACCATACGGTACCTCTCAAATCACTTTTAACATAAATAGTGGCAGAATTATTATTTTCATGACTTTTCTTACTCAACACATCCCACTACTAGTTTCTTTACCATACGGTATACTAGGCCTAAAGCCACGGAGTTAGTTTTGCATCGTTTACCCACAACTAGTTAACCATTAGTTGTAGAGCTAGTTTTGCATCACTTACTCATAACAGGTTAACCATTATATACCGATAGTTATAGAGTTGGTTATGCATTGCTTATCCGTAACAAGTCACAAAGCTGATTCTACATCGCTTACCCATGACTAGTTAACCACTATTTATGGAGCTGGTTCTACATCACTTACCCGTAATAAGTTAACCACTATAAATATACCAGTATAATAACATGTATAAAGCCTAGCGGTGTACCATAAGTGAAAGCAACTCTTACATTTACGACTCATCTTATTTTCTAAATCAAAGATGGGAGGATTCATAATTGAGTGATTTCAATGTAACTCCCAATCATACAAATTTTAACTTTCAAATTAAAACTCATGTATTTCCAAGCATACACTTATGCTAGCAATATTTACTTGTAAAATATCATTTGCACAAAACTCGGTATAAATATTCGCTTCATGATCAAATGAAAACCATCTGCAAAAAATCAATTTAACAAACACTTGCATGTTATTAATTCTTTTTCAAAAATTATGTCATATAAAATAATTAAAATATATTTATAGTTTTGTACACTTATTGCCAAGCACAATCACGCGTTCGGTGACTCTCTTTTACCTACATAAAACACATTTCTCTTATGCTTTTATTTCCAAATTAGGAAATAAGGCATTAAAACTATATATTCAGTTTAACCGAATTTGAGATTTGTATCCAATCGTGTAACACACATGCTAATCATATTTCTGATTATTTATGTAAGCTAACCTATCAGTCACCATTTCTAAATCTAATTTCAAAAGTCATTTAAATACTATATTTTATCCATTCTAACTTACCAGTTCCTTCAAAACACAATCTCACCCAATTTTATTCACTATGTCACAATCATGCATGATGAGTCAAGGTTATGACCCATGTCTAGAATCCATATATCCACTTGTTCCTTAATTTTCATATAGTAAATGTTGAAATTACATTTTGAGGTCTTCTAGACATTTGTTCCCTTATGTCTTTATTTTCTATATCATCAAAAACTATATCATTTCAACTTCTAAATCATGAAAAATGTACTAAATATCACAAGTTGTTTCAACACAGGGGTAGTATCAAGTTCCCACTTTCGATCTCAAATTTTAATATCATTTATCCAGAATTAGGTCTAGTTCTCTCTAGAGATTTTTAGTAATATTTTTTTAGGTTTTAGCTTCAATTATAATCACTCAATTTGGAGGTATGTAGGCTAATTTATGGATAAAGCATTGGGACTGGTTCAAACTAACCAAAGACAGAATTCTACTACATATCCTCTTTAGTCATATTCAAGCAGTGCTATGTAAAGAAACATCAAAGTAACACTAAGAAACCACTAATATTAAACACATCTTTCTAACTCAAAACAAACCCATAAAAATCCTAAATTTAGGTTAGGAAAACTTACCACTTTCTTTCAATCTTTAGGACAATTGAAGAATATTTAGTTTTGATCAACCTCGCTTCAAATCATGCTCTAAAACCTATAAAAAATCAGTTTCACTTTCCTCCTTCTCTCCTTGGACAAAACTTCACTCTTTCTTCTCTTCTTTTTTTTCTTCTTTTTTTCCACTCTCACATGCACTCTCCACTCACTCTCATAGTTATGTTTAAAGAATGAAGCAAATGTTGCTTTTATACTTATGGATTACATATGTCACCTTCTTATTTGTTATCACTAATGACTCATCAAACCTATGTCATCATCTCATTGGTCATCTCTAACGACTTATCAATCCACTAATATCATGTAAAAAGACCAAATTTCCCTTAATTAGTACAAAAAGACCAAATTACTCTTTAATGCATTTAATTAATCAACTAATTGAATTAAATCCCGAAAACCTTCCACAACCATCTTATTTTCAAATTGACCATGAAATACTTTAATTAGGGTCAATACTTATTGATTGGATGCTTCTAAAATTTTTTAAATGGGTTTAAAATTATAAATACCTATTATTTTCCAAAAAGGGCATTTTAGTCTAATAATTTTGGATTACCCGAATTCTATCCAAACAACTTCCGTTTTTACCCGTTTCAGTTCCTATGGACTCCAATCCTAATTATGGAGCTTTTCATCATATTTTGAAATTACTTGGTAACTTTTCAATTGCCAGGAAGAATTTTCGAATTAAATCTGAAGATCACTAAATGTCACCGAAATCGTCCAAACTTCATTCAAAAGTATCACCTAAATCTCCAAAGTACGTTTCAGGGATTTTAAAACTCGTTTGGACTCATTCCGTAGCTTTTCAGAGTTTTTAAATATTTTTCAAGAAATTTTCGGTTGAGTCCAGAATCGTCTCTAGTCTATCCGTGACTTCTGTTATAACCTTAATAATACATTTAAATGCTTAATTACTCTAGTACACCATAAATAGAGCATGCTCTATAAAATGCATGTACAACAAACTACACAGTACAATCATCGAATTAGGATATTACAGGAAAAGCACTGATAGATGTTTATGAAGGAAAATTGCTTCTTCAGATTGATGATGAGCATGTGGAGTTCAGTATGAATAAAAACTTGAAACATTCAAAAGAAAGCAGCTTTTTCATGAAAATAGACATAATGGATGAGTATATCAAAGTGCCAAAGAAGGACTGTTATGAAGAATTAAGCTATGAGGAATAGGTTACGAAGGATAGAGAGTTTTAGCATTGTATAGAAGTCCCTTTCAAGAAGCTGAAACAGAAGATTGGACGAGGGTGATGACAAAAGAAGATGAACAATTCACCTCCCTACAACACAAACTGTTTGATTCTCATTGAAGATTCAGTAGATTTCATCATTCGTGATTATGTTTATAGATTATTAGTGATAAGGGCATTATTAAAATTACTTAATTTTTCTAATTTGATTGATTATGACCTTTTTAGTATCTCATAATATGTAGCTTATTTACAAGATACTAAAATGATATTAATCAAAATGGGTAGAAGTAAACCACTCATAATTGACCTCGGTTAAGTTTTGAAGGATGTGAGGTCAAAGTAATGACCAACTTAGCATGTTCAATAATTAGATAGAAAAACTTTCAGTAGTTAGGATTGTTTTGAATTCTAGAATTAAGTTTTTAATTATAATGATTTGAAATGGTTTGGATTGCTAACTTTCTTAATCTTTTCGAAGCGATTATAAGGTAAGGAAGCAAAATCCAGTGTCACATAAATAAACAAAAGATGATGAAGAGGAAGGTTGGTGAAGGTCCTTGATTTGGTTTCCGATAACAACAAACTTTTGAAGGAGATGGCAGAAGAAAAGTGATGACAACGTTGCAACATTAAGAAGATTTACAAACACTTCACTGCTCAAGTGTTCAAATTCTATCTCCAACACCGTCACCACCTCGATCACCTAAATGTATTTCATGCTCTTATCTTTTCTTTATGTTATGTCTTGTTATTTTCATATATATGTAATGCTTGTTCTCTCATATTGAGGACAATGTGTTGTCCAAGTATAGGAAGGTTTGTATTGTCATGCCATCATAAGTGTGACTTTTGCATACCATACTGTTAGCTTTTTTTTATTAGGTTGACATGGTGTGAGTATATGTGTGAATTGTGTGAATGTGTCAATGACAATGACTTAATGGAAGTAGTTTAACTTTGAACATAGTCATTGAATTTGTAATGGCTTATTGGCTTGTGAAATTTATGTTTCAAGTATCTTTGGTTAAATATGCATGTTAATTAGGATATGATGTTAGTTTGTTCATCTTAGGAAATTTGTTATATATATTTATAATTATAGGTCAATTGAATAAGTTAACATCATTAGTAATTTTTCATGAGGATGATTGGTTGAAAAGAAATGAGGTAAGCTATATGAAATATGTTAAAAAAGTGTCTTAAATAAGTAACTATTATACTGACCCTTGGGTTATAAATATAGCTAGTAGCTAGTTGAGAATGTGATATCGCTGAGTAACTAGGAAGATTTATGACAAAATATTTTTGTTCGCATAAAAAGACTATAATGATATTCTAACCAAGTTAATTAATAAAATGTGGCCTGTTTGAGTAACCGGGGAACATTTGTGACAAAATGTTTACATTCACGTCAAAAGACTAGGTTAAAATTAAAGAAAATCAAAAAGTGGTGTTTTGATAAATAAATCCTACTAATCTTTGAAAGTAGCAAAAAATTTTTCATGAAAGTATACATAGTGATAGTTACAATTTTAGTTTATTAGTAATTATTAATGTATGTGTACAAGCATTATAAGTGAATGACTAAGATATTAATGTTTTGATTAGTATGTATAATCAATCCAAAGTTCTTAACCATGAAATGCATAAGTTAATATATTGGCACAACTTGAATGATTGATGTTTGCAGTTAAATTGCTTTCATAAAGTTAGATATCTTTGTCTCATTAGTTCATGCTGCATGAATGTATATTTATATGTTTATGTTTATGTTTGGTTGGTTTGTGTTTGTTTTTCGTTTTTGCTTGAGGACAAAATTTTAAGTGTGGGGATTTGATAGGTGTAGTTTATATTATGTTTTCATAGGTATTTTAGTGTGTTTATAGGTGTTTATTAGATTATTATTGCATGTATAGGCTTAGAATTATGTTAATATCATTGTTTGTTTATGTTTTAAGTGTTATATAATTTAAAGCATGATTTTGGATCTCAATCTTGTGTTTGTTGAGGTATTTGATGTGCTTTTTAGTGATGGAAAGTAGATAAGTGAAGAATGACGAAAGGTGGAATGTGCATGGGTTATATGATAGGTCATGATCGTGCATGCTATTTCACGATTGTAATCGAAGGTTTTTCTCCAATGTCACAGTCGTGACAGACACATCCTAGGCGCTATATTTTTCATCTGTTTTGACATTCAAGGCTAATTTTAGAAACAAATGATGTGAGGAAACCCTAAAATCAACCCTAGGACCCTAAAATACTATGAAAGAACATAAAACACTCCAGAAAAGGTAGACACTATCTTACTAAATTGGATCAAACAAGAAGGACTAAGAAGAAGATTGGAGATTTCCAGATTCAGTTCCAAATCAAGTTTTTCTTTCTTTCCTTTTGTCATTTTCATTAAACTTAATGTGTAAACTAGATTTGAAAATGTTATTTACGTTTATGATGTTCTAAATTTCCATATTAGGATTTATTCTTAAGTTGTTTTGTGGCTTTAATATTTATTGATTCAATACAATTTCTATGTTGTGTTAATAGTGTACGTTTATACTTTGACAATAAATCGAGAGAGTAAGTCAAAAATTATATGATTAATTTGCACAACAAGAGTTGGTGAATTAATGTCATATGATTAACAAATCAAATATCATTCAAAGAGAGATCTTGTGTGAGAACTTGATTATTCGATAGATAACTTCATAACTAACTGAAACATTAGAGAAAGAACTGTGAATTGAGATATTACAATTATAGATTTTCATATTCAATCAGGATTAATTGGTTAAGTCTTGAGAGAGAATAATCAAATCCTTCGAAAATCTAGGAATGATATATAATTGAATCAGTAATCATTAAGGGAGCAAAATAATGAAAGAATAAATCCTAAGCTTCATCCTTAATCATCCTTACATAATTATGACAGCTTAATTGCTATTTGGGTTTTTTGATGTCTTAATTTTTTTATTTACTTTCATTCAAATCATATTTTAATACTTTAAACAAAAGTTAGGTTCACTTAGTCTTAACTATTTCCTCATTTCTTCATGAGATTGATACCTTTAATATTACAATTTCACGATCCATGCACTTATGGATAGTGATGGTTTTATTATTGGTAAAACTTGCTTAAAAATGAAAACTATCAAATTAAATTACAGTAAGGATACAAAATTTTTTAGCTGAAAGGTGTTCTAATCAACAAAACCCCCAAAACTATTTATGATTAATAAATAACAATCATTATTAATTATTAAAATTTCACACAATATAACAAAGATATTTACTTACGATAAATCAAAAAATAAAATGACTATATAAGCTTTATATTTTAAATGAATAATACATTTCATAATAAATTATCAATCGTAATTAATAATTTATAATAATTACATTTTACATAAAAAATTATATTAATTTAACTTTGACTTGTGTTTAGTATGTTATTTATTGTTAGTAATTATATTGATATTAATAATTAAATAGAATTTTATTTTTATAAAACTAATAATTAAAATTAAGAAATAAAAACTGAAAGAACACCAAAAAAAAGAAACATAAATGATACTTAAACGACTTTTTTTTTTCTGGTGACAAGAAGGGATGAAAACATAATTAGTTTGGGTGCAACCACTCGAAGATTGGTAATCAGTTACTTGGTGGTTAACTATCGTTCGAGTTCACGTTTTATTGGAATATTTCCCATTTCCCAACTACGTACTAATCCAGACTGTCAAGAGTGACGAGTTCCATGACATCAAATGAATTCAACCATTAAGTCTAACGCTAGTCCTCTATGACAAAAATACACACTGACAGATACTTCACTATAACTATACTGTCATATTCAAGCAGTATAATGAAAGGCCTGGGAGGGTTTAAGCTTTTAGGATGACATATAACTTTAATTTGAGGTGCCTACTTGTCAAAATTATCGTTGTTTTGTGTAGAATTCTTAACGTTGAATCTTTAAAAGAGTCCTTCCATCGTCTCATTGGCCTTGAGTTATTACATAAACTAAATCTCTTCATTGCCTTGAGTTAATGGCATATACGAACTTAGAAATCTATGCAACCACACGATCGCGCACCTACACACATGTATATGTATGTATGTATATACACTTCATATATGCCATTGACTCATTGGGATATATATATATATATATAATAGGAATGATCATAATGTAAGTTACATTATGATCATTCCACCAATGTGTCAGTTTTTATTTTAATCAAAAGTTTTGTATCAATCAAATTAGGCTCCAACTAGCATATGTGGCAATCGCAGCCAAATTCTTCACCTTTCTCAAATTCATACATATATATATATATATATATGTGTGTGTGTGTCTGTTTCAGTTTTTATTTCAATCAAAAGTTTTGTATATATATATATATATATGTCAGTTTTTATTTCAATCAAAAGTTTTGTATCAATCAAATTAGGCTCCAAGAACTAGCTGATGTGGCAATCGCAACCAAATTCTTCACCTTTCTCAAATTCTACATGTGCTCCATCATCCTGGAAAGAGTGCTGGCGAACTTGAAGTCTTACTAACAGTAGAGTACAAATCTAGCCTATGCCTTGTGGCTAACATATAACAGCCTAACAATTTCATGGTTGCTTGGCACACCGTTGTAGAAGATACCACTAGCTACAATATATGCGGTTCATTAGAAGAACAATTATCACTAGCCACTGTAGAAAAGGAAGATCTTTTGAAAAAATATGTTAATGACCATCATGAAAGGATCAAAATCCTTAGGTAATTATGTAAAGGAATTCAAATCAATTTCCAATAATCTTGTAGCCATAAGAAACTTGTTGAGTACTTTGATAAAGTCTTCCAAATTTTTCGAGGTGTCAGAACCAAATATGAGGGCTTTTGAATAGATATGGCAACTAAACTTCTTTATCCTACATTTAATCATCTTGTACTTGCTCTATAAGGATACAACCTAACCCTTCACCTTTTAAAAGGAAGAAGTTATATTAAATCTAGCCAATCTCTTGCCAGTCAATATAGCCATGGTAATAACATTACGGAAATAGAAGAGGTTTTAGTTTGAAAGGTTGAGGTATCACTTTGGTCATTATAACATTGTAAGTTTAAATACTAACAATTCCGACAAAGAGAGGTCAAAATATGCTAAGAAATATAAACAGGGTAATAAACATATCTGTTAGATTTATGGAAAAGTGAATCATATTGCAATTGATTGTTAGTATAGGTTTAACTATTCCTATCAACCTAAAGATCTACCATAAGGCTTGATAGTGATAAACAAAAATGACCCTTCTCTTAACATGGATTTAAGAAAAAATGTTGGCTTAGATCCCATATTGGTGAAAAGAGAACATAATAGCCTCCATTAGGGCTATATAAAGAGACATATGCTTAAGGTTTTAAATATCCCAAAATCTTTGTCCCATAACCTTGTGTATAATTTTTGGTGTGAATTGTGAGGTTTTCCTTTTTTAATCTTTGTTTCCTATAGTAGAAAGTTTTCTATTCTTACCCGTGGTTCTTTACCATATTTGTTAAGGGATTTTCCATGTTAAATCTTGTGTGTCCCTTTTTACCTCAATTTCTTTTATTGGTGCGTTTACTCTATTCGGGTGGCATCCATCTTCTATTAGTGGTATCAAAGCCCAAGGGTTGCTCAAGTATGCTCTGTGGTTACAGCATAGTCTGATCTTCTACATCATAAAATGAGTTTTTCTTTAGTGTTCTTACAGGCTAATGGTGATTTTATTCTCGGGTTCTTGTGGTTTTTAGGGCATGTTTTGCTAGTATTTGAGGTGATTGAGTGCATGTCTAGGAAAAGCTCTGTCTAAGGGGATTGAGTTTTAAATGAGATCATTTGTGACCCCTCCAGCTTTTCTTGGGAACTTTCTTGGTGTATTAGAGTCTTATTACATACTAAGTGGAGGTAACATGAGGCGGTTTCCCTTTTTCACGTGAGAGAAGAGTCAATTCTTGTGATAGAAGCAATGTCGACCAAATTCGATATTACAAAGTTTGATGGGACAATCTCTTTATGGAAATTTAAGATTAAGGAAGGATTAGTAAAAGATAACTAGTCAGAGGCCATTAGTGCTAGCCCGATGAATTTCACAAATGATGTTAAATGGAAACAAATAGATGTCTTGGCCATGTCAGATTTGCTTCTTGGTCTATTGGATGATATTTTGCAAGGTGTAGAGGAAAAGAAAACAGCTAATAAGATATGAGATTATCTCACAAAGTTATATGAAGCTAAGTCTCTCCACAATAAATTTTTTCTAAAGAGGAGACTCTACACATTCTGAATGTTTGATTCTACTTCAGTAATAGAACATATCAATACTTTGACTTCTTTATGCTCTCAATTGTCAAAGTTGGGACATAATGTAAATCTAACTAAACATGCGGTGATTCTACTTCAAAGTCTTCCAAATTCATATGACTAACTCATCATTAATTTAACCAATAATATCCTTATAGATACTTTTGTATTTAATGATGTTGCTGCTTCAGTTCTTGAAGAAGAAAGTAGACTCATCAATAAGGAAGAAAGGATGAAAAGTTCGCATCAAGTGGAAGCCTTATCGATGACGAGAAGATGGTCAATGGAGCATAATTCCACTAGGAGTCACAAACAAGGAAGGTCGAAATCTAGAAGTAAGAAAAATCTCAAGTGTTACAACTATAGCAAGAGAGGACACTTTAAAAGTGAATGTCGATTCAGGAAAGGTAGAGACAAGGCCTCTGAAGTATCAACTTTTTAGGGATGTGTTGCCAATGGAAAAATCTTATACATTGAAGTAGCAATGATGTTCAAAGATAGAGAAGAGCTCACTGATGCTTAGATAATGGATTCAAGAGTAGCATGGCATACGAATCCTTGTACACATTAGTTTCACACTTATAAATCTATCTCTACGGGATCTGTGTATATGAGAAATGACCATGTCTTAGAGATTGCTAAGATTGACACCATCAAGTTGAAGATGTATGATGGTACAGTTCACACCATTCAAAATGTGCAATATGTGAAGGACTTGAAGAAGAATTTATTGTCTTTAGGACAATTGGATGAAATTAAGTGCAAGACCTCCAATTAAAATGGAGTTATAAAGGTGGTCAAAGGAACAATTGCAGAAATAAATGTGGAAAGGATAGCTGTAAACTTATACAAGCTTATGGGAGAGATGTATATGGAAGCAAATACATCGATTACATATGTTAATTCTATAGTAAATGCAACAAAATTATGGCACCATAAACTTAGACACATGTCAAAACAAGCATTGAAGATTCTTGCTGAGCAAAAACTACTCCCTGGTCTCACGAAGATATCATTACCCTTCTGTGAGCACTGTGTTACAAGTAAATAGCATAGAATGAAATTTAATGCATCAAATTCCAGAAGTAAAGATATTATAGAATTGATTCAATCTAATGTATGGCAAGCACTAGTTATGTTTCTAGGTGGAGAAGGTACTTTATGACCTTTATTGATGATTACTCCAGAAGATATTGGGTGTATCCTATCAAGAGAAAGGGAGACGTATACTAGTGATAATGGTGGAGAATATACTAGTGATGAGTTCAATGATTTTTATAACCGAGAAGGCATCAAACATCAGTCACAATACCTTACACTCCTAAACAAAATGGAGTGGCAAAGTGAATGAACAAAAATCTGATTGAAAGAACTAGAGTTATGTTGAGAACTGCAAGTATGGCAAAGTGTTTTTGAGCAGAAACAGTGAAGACTGCTTGTCATATGATTAATTCTATCACCAATAAGATCGATTGATCTGAAGACACTAATGGAGATGTGGACTGATAAACCAGCAAATTATTATCAATTACACACATTTGGAAGTCTTATATTCGTGATGTATAATACCCAAGATATCACAAAACTAGATCTAAAATCTAGACAATGTAGATTTATAGGGTATGTTGATGGAGTAAAGGGGTATTGATTGTGGGATCCCACTGCCACAAGCTCCTCATTAGCAAAGATGTCATATGTGTGGAAGATAAACTGCAAGAGAAAGATCAAAATACGACGTCTAAAGAAAATTTCAAAGTTGTAAAGATTCAGGAAGAAAGGAAGATTGACCAAAAAGATTCTATTGAAGCTATATCAGATCACGAGGAGAACCAATCAGTTAAATTTGAAAATTCAAAAGTTCAACAGTTAACCCGTGAAAGGAGAACCCCAACCTGGCAGTTTGATTATATTATGGAGGGCAATGTTGCATACTATCTCCTAATAGAAGATGGAGAACCATTAACATTATAAGAAGCAACAAATAATTTAGATGCATCACTTTGGATGACAGCAATGCAAGAAGAAACAGAAGCTCTTCATAAGAATAAGTTATGGAAGCTTATACCACTACCATAAGGGAGAAAGCCCATTGGCAACAAATGGGTGTGTAAGATCAAACGTAACAGTGATGATCAGGTTAAGCGATATCGTGCAAAGTTGGCGATAAAAGGATATGCTCAGAAAGAAAGTATTGACTTTATTGAAAATTTTTCACTTGTAGTTCGTCTCAATACAATTCAGATTGTTCTAGCTATGTGTTCTATATTTGATCAATATTTAGAGCAGTTAGATGTAAAGATTATGTTTCTTCATAGAGATCTTGAAGAAGAAATTTACATGCACTAACCAGAAAGTTTTGAAGAACCAGGGAAAAAGAACTTGGTTTATAGGTTAAACAAATCTTTGTATGGTTTAAAACAGGCACCAAGATGTTGGTACAAAAGATTTGATTCCTTCATAATGAGTCTTGGAATCAACAGATTTAGTCCAAGCCCTTGTGTATATTTAAAGAGGTTTGGTAATCATGATTTCATTATATTATTATTGTATATTGACGATATATTGGTTACAAGCCCTAACAACGATCATATTCAAGATTTGAAGGCTCAGTTAGCTGGGGAGTTTAAAATGAAGGATTTAGGACTAGCAAACAAGATTTTATGGATGGAAATTTATCAAGATAGAAATAACAAAAAGATTTGGCTTTTTTAGAAGAATTGTTGAAGAAAATCTTGCGATGCTTCAATATGAAAAATTATATCCTCAATAAATACCTTAGCAGTGAAGCAGATAAGAAGGATATGTCTCGAGTGTCATATGCATCAGTTGTGGGAAGTTTAATGTTTGCTATGATTTGCACAAAATCAGACATTACACATGAAGTGGGAGTGGTTAATTGTTACATGGAAAATCCTAGTCAAGAACACTGGTGGGCTATAAAGAGGATCCTGAGATATATTAAAGGGACCTTAGATGCTGCTCTATGTTATAAAGGATATGAATTTATTATAAAATGATATGTTGATTCTAACTTTTTAAGCGACCTTGATAGAATAAAATCCACAGGTTATGTGTTTATAGTTATAGGAGGAGTTGTGAGTTGGGTGTCTAAACTACGGACAGTTGTAGCACTATCTACAATAGAAGATGAGTATATGGCAGCTACATAAGCTTGCAAGGAATCAATCTGGATAAAAATGGTTTTTGGAGGAGCGTAGTCATCGACAAGAGAAAATTCCTTTGTATTGTGATAGTCAGAGTGCCTTGCATATTGTAAAGAATCCAACTTTTCATTACAGGACTAAACATATAGGAGTTCAATACCATTTTATTCGTGAAGTGGTGGAAGATGGAAGTTCGGTAATGCAAAAAATTCACATAAAAGAGAAACTAATAGATGCACTAACAAATCCAATCAACACTGATAAATTCATATGGTGTAGATCCTTATATGGCTTAGCAGAGACGTAGATAGTAGATAAATGACAAGATAGAAAGAACAGTGTGGAGATTGATTGGTTCTCAATCAAATCTCTAAGTGGGAGATTGTTGGCTTAGATCTCATATTGGTAAAAAGAAAACTTAATAGCCCCCATTAAGGCTATATAAAGAGACATAAGCTTAAGGCTTTAAAAATCCCAAAATCTCTTTTCCATAACCTTGTGTATTAATTCTTGGTGTCGATTATGAGATCTTCCTTTGGTAATGTTTATTTTTTATAGTGGAAAGCTTTCCATTCTTGCTTTTTTTCCCCCCATATTCATTAAGGGGTTTTTGACGTTAAATCTTATGTGTCGTTTTTTACTTCAATTTCTTTTATTGGTATGTTTGCTCCATCCGGGTGGAGCCCATATCCCAACATACATGACCAATAATGCAAGTATTTTATCACTTAAGGTTGAACAGAAAGATTCTATTGAAGTTATATCAAATCACAAGAAACAAAAATCAGTTAAATATGAAAATATAGAAGTTCGACAGTTAACTCGTGAAAGGAGAACCCCAACCTAGCAGTCTGATTATATTATAGAGGGGAATGTGTTAGACCACCTATGGCCCTAGTATTCTCAATACGTAGCAGAAAAGACCATAAAACAACATTAAATATAGCCAAAAATTATAACATGTATGAAAATACCTCTTGATGCGGATTTTCTTTTTCAGATTCGTAGACACTGCAATGCGTGAAAGTCCTCTTCCGGTATCCACACAAGGATGAACGCTCCGGGCAGCGGCTAGTGTGTGCTAGCATGTTCCAAAACTCTTTTGAACGCCAATATTTCTCTTGGAAGAAAAAAAACGAAGGTGGTGGCTAGTGTTTTCGTCTCACTACTAATGAGACATAAGTTTCTCTATTTATAGAGAAACCCTAATTCCTATTCTTATTAGGAATAAGAGCATCATAATTTTAAACCCATTAGAATTATTGAATCCCAATAAGTTTCGGCCCGTATTATATCTCATGTAATAAAAGCCCGACAACTTATTTCAATCTAGCCCAATAAATATATCCACATATATTTATTCAATGCCTAATAAATTAGGCCCAAGTGAATAAGCCCAGATCACATCACTCTTTGTGTGTGACCCTGTAGGCTCATTTGATATTGGCAATGGGCTTGATCACACTTCAAGGCCCATAAGTCATAAGCGGTCTCTAGCAAGAATTTATGACTACCCAAATCAAATGAGGATTGGTAATCCGATTTAACCTGTAACATGATATCAAGATTAATCACAAGGTATGATACATGTCAACCTTTGATTAATCATAGTTTCTTGATCCCCAAGTTGACTGATTGTAACAAATGACATTGATGACTCCTCATCAATTCATTGAGCACAGCCATGCATTTCTTCAGTCATACTTGTCAAGAGGCCCAAATGATATCTCTCTCATTGAAGAGAGGTACAGATCCCATCTACGTCATTCACATCCCTCCGCATGATTTATTTAATGTCCAACATAAGACTATTTG
>JANSVA010428623.1:0-19449 GCA_025504915.1 Erythroxylum reticulatum | reverse complement strand
GGAGGAATATTTTGAAAATTTTTGAAAATTTTACAAAAAAGTCTCCAAATTTTTTAAAATTTTTGGTACCGGCTGGTATTTGACCGGTATTTTGAATACTGGCTGGTACCGACAAAATTGGCCGGTACCGACCGATATTTTATACCGGTACCATATATACCTGTTCTGGTACCGGTTTCCGGCCGGTACGATACGGAACACAAAATACTAATTCTAACTCGGTTCTTAAAATCTCACTCGAATTAATTAAATTTTATTTAAATTAATAATTTAAGATAATTATAATAAGTTATTAATTTAAGTCAAATTTAATTAATTTATTTTAACTTTAAGTTTTGAGCTGAATCGATGTGTAAATAACATTTGATTCGCTCACGTTGATGCCCATCTTGTGTGTGTTTTGTCAAATCAAAAATTTTAAAAGAAGATTAAAAAACTTTTTTAAAAAATGATTATTTTTTCAAAATCTTTAAAGATAAAAGAATTTTTCTAAAATTTTTTAAACTAAAGGGGAATTTTGTTTCTTTTAGTCCACATTCAAATGATTTCTTGTGCCATCTTCTCCACACAGACCTAAGTGGACGACTTAAGTGGATGACCTAAGTGGACGACTTAAGTGGATGACTTTGACATTCTAATTCTATATTTTCAATCGAAACCTGACGACACAGTAAGCTAACTGTGGAGAAAAATATATATAATATCAAACATATATAATAACTCGTATTGCTTGTTTTAGAGCACTCCACGATTTAAAATTAAGTATTTATGTACTTGCAATTTTAATTCTATTCTTATTTTAGATTAACTAACATTTTAAGGCCGAGGCGAGTTATAATCTTTTTTACAGAAATTTAAACAATGAAAATTCATACAAAAAATAAGTTTTTTATAAATTTAAGGGTTAAATACAAAAAAAAAGACTCTCAATTTTGTCTTTTTTTTAATTATAGTCTGAACTTAAAAATTAGCAATACCCAAACTTTTAAAAATTTTCAATTCTACCTCGAGCTTTAAAAAGTAGCAATAAAACATTTAAATTTTCAAAAATTTTCAATTCTAACCCGATATTAGTGTTTCTGTTAAGTTTGTTGACGTTACTTGTCACATATTTCAGAAACGTTAATTATTAATACATGTCAACTAAAATTAACACAACAAATGAAGATTAATGAAATGGTGTCGTTTAGCCACATAATTAAAACGATGTTATTGTTTTAAAATGACCTAAATCAGATTACGCAATCCCAACAATATTACGCTTTGATTTCAGTTTTTTCTTCGTTTTCAGTTTGTTTTATCAACACCCTCATCCTTCGATCCTCATATTACGTAGCCTCTATACCCTCAAACTAAGGACATCAAGAGAACAAACTAAAAACAAAGAACTTACTGGTACAGTATTGTGTAATACGAAAGTAGTTTGCGACGTTAAAAAAACAAACAAAAAACAAAGGATTAAGAGTATCAAGAGATTAACAGATAACGCCGGACTAGAATTTAGGAAAATTGAAAATTTGAACATTTTATTGCCACTTTTTGTAATTTGGGCTAGAATTAAAAAATTGAAAGTTTGAACATTTTGTTGCTATTTTTTAAAATTCGAGCTATAATTAAAAAATTGACAAAAATTTGAGTTTTGATCGGTAATGATCCCTAAATTTAATAAAAACTATTAATTAATTTTAGTTAACTCTTTTCACACAAAAAAATCTTTTAAATATAAATTCATTAAATGCCTCTCCTTGAAGGAAATGGGTTGGTCAAGCTTCTGAATAGTTAGAATTCCACATTCGATAAAAGTGGAGGAAGGATGAAAGTCTTTGTAACTTTATGAAAATTATCGCAATCTCTTATGGAGAATTGAAAAATTATGAAAAAAGACTATTAAATAACTTCTTAATTAATTATTTTAATATATATTTTTTAAAATTTTAATTAAAAATATTATTAACGTGCAAGTTCTTTTTCTCAAGATCACATATAAAATTCTTTATTATAAAACAAAATACTAGTAGTAATTCGCCATTAACTATTCATAATTCTAATCATAGTAATTAATTTTTAAAAATAGAGATAAGTGGGTTAATAATTTGTCTTACAGTAATTTAAATTTTATTTGTTATGTTAAAATTAAAAGTCGAACAATCCGAGCATTACCTTAACTTTTGATTAGATAAGAATTCTTTAACGTATTGTGTACATTAATGTTATAAATTAATTAATTTTCATTTAATAGTTTTTAATTAAACTTAAAAAATTTTAAGGACAAATTCTTTAATTATATTTTAAATTTATTTAATATTTAATTGATTTTATGACAATTAATTTTTTAAAATTTAAATATCTTATTTTGATTTTATAAAAGTTGTATCTTATAACCTTTTATTTAATGTTTAAACTTTTTCTCCCCTCACTTGCGCGAAACGGGTGCGTCAATCTTGTTCATGGTTGGTGAACATTCTATTCTACTGCAAAAACAGGACTTGTGCTACCACTTTGTGATGTTGGAATTTAGAAAAAAAAATATAGGACTAATTTGTGTTCATATCAAATTATCTAACTTGATATGAACACAAATGTATAGGCAAGTTACTTCAATATTCTAAAGGACATTGAAATGATTTTATGCTGTAAAGAATTTGTGAAGTCATACATTGATTTGTGAAAATGCTAGATTGAAAGTTAAATCAAATTGTTCAAGTTCTGGAATCTAAAAATATTATTTTTACTATTTAAACATAACAATATTAATAAAGTTGTGACATAAGATAAATATATTACTACAGAATTATTAACTGGGAAGAAATTAAAACCTTACCTAAGCCCTTCTAGCAAGAAACAGAGAAAACAGAGCCAACTTTAAAGCAAGCTTAAAGTATCAAGTAAATATTTAACACAACGGCTTCAACACCTTCAGGGAAAAAAGGATTCAAGGCCTTCGATGTACATGTTGTCAAACTCGACCGGATTAGAGCAGGTTCACAGTTAAATAAGACTGAGAGAATAGTAATGAACAAACAAATTTTACGTGAAAAACCCCCAAATTAGGGTAAAAACCACGGACAAGGACAGAAGACTTTTACTTCTTGGAAAAACTGGAGAATTATAAGAAAAAACTATATCCACAAAAATATAAAGAATATTTTTGTCTCTCTCTTTCTCTCTCTTTTCTCTCACCTCACTTCTCTCTATTTTTGCTATGCTTACTCTCCTTCTCTTCATGCTACTCTTGCCTTTTTATAAGCAGGAGTGGCTTGGCTGTGTTAGGCATGGTAGGCACCGAAGCCAACAATTGTTAACTGTCAATAATTGTTGGCTGGTAGGCACCGAGCTGCTGCTGTTATTGACAATTCTCCCACTTGAAAATTTAATTAATTGTCAATCAGATCTTCATACTATTCTTTCTTCTTTGTCGTTTCATGTTGCTTACGTCTCTGTCAGGCCACACGAGGATCGACACCACATAAACTTGTCACCATTGATTACTTTTGTCATAAAATCTACCAGGTTATCCATTGTATGAATTTTCTGTATGTCCACCGTTCCCTCTTCCACTTTCTCACGAACGAAGTGATATTGAACTCAGATGTGTTTTGTCTTTGAATGAAATGCTGGATTCTTGGCAAGATGCAAAGCACTCTGAATGTTACAATACAGAGTAATATTTTCTTGTTTATTCCCAAGTTCTTCCAACAACATTTTCAACCACACTGTTTCTTTACGTGCTTGTGTAACTGCTACATATTCTGCTTCTGTTGTTGACATAGTCACAACTGACTACAGTTTTGAAGCCTAGCTCATAGCTCCTTTAGATAGTGTAAACACATATCCTGTAGTGGATTTACTTTTATCAAGATCACCTGTATAATCAGCATCAACATATCCTTTGACAGTAAAATCTTATCCTCCATAACATAATGCAACATTTGATATTCCTTTGATATATCTAAGAATTCTCTTGACAGTATTCCAATACTCTCGACCAGGATTCGCCATTTATCTACTAACAACTCTCACTGTATGTGCAATGTCTGGTCTTATACAAATCATAACGAATATTAAGCTCCCCATTGCTAATTCATACAATACCCGAGACATCTCCATCCTCTCTTCCTCATTGCTAGGACTCATACTTGAGGATAACTTGAAATTAACAGGAAGAGGGGTATAAATTGACTTATAATCTTGCATGTTGAATCGCCACAAGATCTTCTTCAAATAATTCTTCTGAGAAAGCCAAATCTTCCTATTATTTCTGTCTCGGTGAATTTGCATCCCTAGAATCTTGTTTGCTGGTCCCAAGTCCTTCATTTCAAATTCCCTAGCTAACTGTGTCTTCAATTCTTTGATACAATCATTATTAGGTCCTGTTACCAACATATCGTCTACATACAACAGTAAGACTATAAAATCATCTTTTTCAAACCTCTTGAAATATGCACAAGGATTTGCAATTAGTATGATGTATCTAAGGCTCATGATGAAGGAATCAAATCTCTTATACCAACACTTCAGCGCCTGCTTTAAACCATATAGAGATTTGTTCAACCTACAAACCAAGTTCTCTTTCCCTTTTTCTTCAAAACCTTCTGGTTGGAGCATATAAATTTCTTCTTCAAGCTCTCCATGAAGAAATGCAGTTTTCACATCTAATTGCTCAAGATGGAAGTCATATATAGCACACATTACTAGAACTACTTGAACTGTAATGAGTCGAACCACAGGAGAAAATATTTCGTTAAAATCACTACCTTCTTTCTGAGCATATCCTTTTACCACCAATCTAGCACGATATTGCTCTACTTGATCATCACCACTCCGCTTGATCTTGTAAACCCATTTATTGCCAATAGGCTTTCTTCCTTGTGGTAGTGATACTAGCTCCCATATCTTATTCTTATGTAGAGCTCCAATTTCTTCCTGCATTGCTGCCATCTACTGAGATGCATCTAAACTATTCAATGCTTCTTGAAGAGTTGATGGCTCTCCGTCCTCAATTAAAAGACAGTATGTAATATTGCTCTCCATAATATAATCTGACTGCTAGCTCGGTGCTCTTCTTATGCGTGTTGGTCTCCGGGTATTTGGAAAATCATATTCAACTGGTTCTTGCTCCTCGAGCTTTGGTGCAGCTTCAGAAGAATCATTATGATCAACTTACTTATCTACTTGTATTGTTGTAGTTTTTTCATTCTCTTATACAGTGCCAATATTTTCTGCTTGCTCTTGATCCTTATCTTCTATGAAGATAACATCTCTGCTGATCCCACAGACGATACCCCTTCACACCTTCAGCATACCCTAAGAAAATGCATCTTATGGAATTTGGATCTAACTTTGTAGTTTCTTGGGTATCGAACATCACATAGGCCGGACTTCCAAATATATGGCGGTTGGAATAATCCACTGGTTTACCAGTCCACATCTCCATCGGTGTCTTCACGTCAATTGCAGTTAATGGAGCTCAATTCACCACATAACAGGCAGTATTGATGGCTTTTGCCTAGAATTTCTTATCTAAGCTTGCAGTTCTCAACATCGCTCTGGTTCTTTCCAACAGAGTTCTGTTCATCCGCTCTGCTACTCCATTTTGTTGAGGAGTGTATGTTGTAGTGAACTGCCTTTTGATGTCTTCTTGCTTGCAGAATTCATCAAACTCTTTCCCAATATATTCACCTCCATTATCTGAGCGCAAACAGTTGATCTTCTTACCAGATTCGAGTTCCACCTGCACTTTGTAAGATTTAAAAGTTAGAAATACATCTGCCTTCCTCTTGATAGAAAACACCCAACATCTCCTCGAATAATTATCAATGAAGGATACAAAGAAATTTTCTCCTCCTAAGGACGTAACTGGTGCTTGCCATACATCAAAGTGAATCAATTCTAGAATTTCTTTGCTTCTGAACTTTGATGTGTTGAACTTCAATCGACGTTGCTTACTCACAATGCAATGCTTATAGAAGGGTAGTGTTACCTTTGTGAGTCCTGAAAGTAGATTTTTCTCTGCAAGTATTTTCATTCCTTATTCTGACATATGTCCAAGTTTCTTATCCCAAGTCGTTGCAGATTTGTGGTCTGGACTAGTCACTGCAAGGGATGCCTCTCTTTCTTGCAAAGTTACTCTCTTCAGCTTATACAGATTTGACAATCTTCTCTGCTTTCATAAATACTAGCGCTCCTTTAATCATTTTCATGATTTTATTTTGAATCTCAATTTTGAAACCAAGATCATCCAGTTGTCCTACAGACAACAAATTCTTCTTCAGGCCCTCCACATGTCGTACTTTTTCAATAGTCTAAGTTGTCCCATCATACAGTTTTAGCTTGCCGATACCAACGATCTTTAGAGTTTGATCATTACAGCTATACACAGATTCCTTAGAGACAAATTCATACTGATGGAACCATTCTCTTCGAGAGGTCATATGAAATGTAGCTGCTGAATCGAGAAGCCATAAATCAACAAATCTTCTCTTAGCTCCAATAGTCGTTGTTGCTTCACAGACCATTACACCTCCATCATCTGAAGTATTTGCCACATTTCCTTGAGCAATAGAATCTTTCTTATTCAAATTCCAACAATCCTTCTGTAGGTGTCCTTTCTTGCCACAATTGTAGCACTTGAAATTCATCTTTCTCCTAGATTTTGATCTACCATGACTATTACTCCCACTTGAGCCACATTCCATTGATCTTCCTCTCGTCATCACTAGGGCCTCCGCTTGTTGCAAAGTTGCCAACCTGTCTTCCTTACTTTTGCGTCGACTCTCTTCTTCCATAATAGCAGTTGCAATATTGTCAACGACTAGAGTGTCTGTATTATTTGTTAAATTGATGATGAGTTGATCATATGAATCTGGTAGACTTTGAAGAAGAAATTCCACACATTTACTTATCTCTATTGTATGCCCCAATGATATGAGTTGGAAAAATAGATTATTTAAAGTATTTAAGTGCTCCGTTATCGAAGTGGATTCCACCATGTGTAAAGTGTATAGTTTCCTCTTCAGAAATATTTTGTTGTGGAGTGACTTGGCCTCGTACAATTTTGTGAGGTGGTCTCATATTTCCTTTACAGTCTTCTTTTCCTCTATGTTAGATAATACCCCATCAGCTAAAGCTAGGTGAAGATTAGCTACAGCATTCCCGTCCATCTCGTTCCATTTTTCATCTGTGACTCCAGCTAGCCGTTCACTAATGGCTGCCAGACAATTATTTTTCCTCAAGATTGCCTTTATTTTCAACTGTCACAATAAGAAATTACTCTCATTGAACTTCTCAATCTCAAATTTTGCTGCCATTACCTCTATCACAAACAAATGTAGCTCCCACTATTTCACGTAAATAGTACCGTATGTATGAATAGTACCATATGTGAATAGTAACGTACATGTGAATAGTGCCGTATGTATCAATAGTACGTTACGCTTGAATAGTACTGTATACTTGAATTACAATGACTACACAGTTTAATGCAAAATTAAACGAATGAACAGTTATCACCTTTGAGGTTACTATTCATCAACTTTCACTGTGCTCACCGGAACTCCGAATGGATTATGCCAAAAAATTCATCGTAATTTTCTGACCTCGCTCTGATACCACTTGTTTTCAAAATCGATCAGATTAGAGCAGGTTCGCAGCCAAATAAGACTGAGAGAATAGTAATGAACACACATATTTTACGTGAAAAATTCCCAAATTAGGGTCAAAACCACGGGCAAGGATAGAAGACTTTTACTACTTGAAAAAACTGGAAAATTACAAGGAAAAACTAGACCCACAAAAATATACATAATATTTTTATCTCTCTCTTTCTCTCTCTTTTCTCTCACCTCATTTCTCTCTATTTTTGCTATGCTTACTCTCCTTCTCTTCATGCGACTCCTGCCTTTTTATAAGCAGGAGTGGTTTGGCTGCGTTAGGTATCGTAGGCACCGGATTCGATGCCTACCAGCCAACAATTGTTGACTGCCAACAATTATAGCTACTGCTATTGTTGACAATACATCAGTTCCTAGAAGAATGTCCCTGCCTTTTTGCAATTGGACTGTCACGTTGCTGTTATTCATCCGCTCTTCTGGTACTTCGGCGGAACAAGCCACTCCAATCTCGAGAACTACGATCAGACATTCCATGATTTTGTGATTTCCAACGTTATTCCTCCTCCTCGCTATGGCATTAGCACTTGGTTCCTGGCCTTCTTCCAGGATTTCTGAGTCCACAATCTCCGCCACATGGTCAGGTAGTGCCATTTTTGCAAACTTGTGGAGGTTCAGCTCTGCTTTGAAAATGGCATCTGTAGGTTTCTTTCCTTTAGAAAGCTCCAACAACATGATTCTATTACTGTACACATCGTCGTAAGTCATCACGTCACTTCTCATGCCGTACTCTGCACTTTATAAATTGAAACAATAGAACAAGTTATTTTCCGTCTATGATTATGGAGGATCCTAAACATGTATAATTCTTACATATAAAGTAGTTGTACCTTGATTCATAAAGTTGTTTGACGTCGGTACAAAAATCAGACTCTTCAGTTCTCTTGATTTTCTTACGTGTTCTCTTATTTGATAGTTATTGACAAAAGCAACTAAATAGGCAAGAATATGACCAAAAGAGGCGACACTTATAAATAGTTATTGAGAAAACCACTTCTTAACTACTACATCCATCATGGTATTAAGCTTTATAACTATTTATTACATGAGACGGTGATAATCTAACATTCTCCCACGTAGCTCACGTAACATTTCCATCTTCATAAGTCATTTAAATTTAATGCGTATTGAATACATTATTAATCATAATCAAGAATTAAAACTATCGTCAATCATGACAGATGTATGTGATTTAAACAACATATTCCTTTCCATGTACTACAAAGTTAGTCTTCTTCATGAAATGATCAACAAATGAGAAACACATAATTGATCCAAAAAATAAGTCTATTCAAGACAAAAATTGTTATCATCATTCCATTCAATTTAGTATATACATTTGAAAAAACAAGTAAATCATAAACAAATTCAATAATGAGCTCAGAATGTCAATTACATTAAAACATAAATGTCATCATAATATGCATTAATGCCTACTTAGTAATAATGCACATACTGTTAATATGCCCCATAAATTTTTTGGGCGGTAATCCCTTAATCAAAGGGTCAACAATCATAAGATTAGTGCTAATGTGCTCAATTGATAATCTACGTTTCCGAACCTTTTCTTTAACGACAAAGTATTTCAATTTTATATATTTAGAACCTTTGGAATACTTTTCATTTTTAGAAAAGAAAATCGCTGCGAAATTATCACAATAAATTTTCAACAGTTTATTCCAAGTCCTGTAATAAAGTTTCGCAACCACCTAGCTTGAACCATGACCTCAAAGCATACCACAAATTCAACTTCTATGGTGGATGTAGCAATTATTGTCTGCTCCACACTCTTCTATGATATTACTCCTCCGGCTAAAAGATATACATAGCCATATGTAGATTTTCTAGTATCCACGCAACCATCAAAATCTAAAACTAAATATTCAATCACTTCAAGATGATCAGACCTCCTATAAGTAAGCATGTGATCTTTTGTCCCTTGCAAATATCTTAAGACTTTCTTTGCAGTTTTCCAATGATCCAATCCTGGGTTACTTTGGTATATCCCAAGCATACCAACTACAAAGTTAATATTTGGCCTTATTGTAACAGCCCAGACTACCCCCCAAATATTATCTGCTTTGGGTTTCCCATCGGGCCAAGGTCCTCACAGTTTTGCTCTTCCTGTACCCGAAAAAGGCATCTATGGGGAAGAGGTATCCGTATCCTTATAAGGCGTACTTCGTTCTCCTCTCTAACCGATGTGGGATCTCACAATCCACCCCCTAGTGTCGTCGCTGACACAAGGGTTTGGGAACCATCTCTAATACCATTTATAACAGCCTATACCACCCGTCCACAGATATTTTCCACTTTGGGTTGCCCATTAGGCTGAGGCTCTCATGGTTTTGCTCTTCTCGCACTCAAAAAAATGCGTCTATAGGGGAGAGGTATTCGTACCCTTGTAAGACATACTTCATTCCCCTCTCCAACTGATATGAGATCTCACACTTGTACACATTTGATCATACATTAAACTTATAACAACAGATGCATAAGGAATTCCTTTCATCTGTTTGCATGAGACTAAATTTGTCTCCTTTCTGAATTGGAACTAGAGATGCTGAGTATTTATCCATTTTGACTCTCTAAAACTTTTTTAATATATGCTTTCTGAGACAACCTAATAGTCCTTGGGATCTATCCCGAAATATTTCTATTTCGATCATACCTACATCTTTCATTTCAAAGTTGTTAGAGAGAAACTTCTTAGTCTCACTTAATAGACCAACATTATTAGTTGTGAGTAAGATGTCATCAATATACATAATAACAAAGATAAACTTACTCCCACTGACCTTTAGATATATACATTGATCAACAATGTTTTCTTTAAATCTAAAGAAAACAACAGTATCATTAAACTTAAGATACCATTGGCAGAAAGCTTTCTTGAGTCTGTATATTGATTTTTTCAGTTTACACACCATATGTTCTTTCCCTTCAACTGAAAAACCCATTGGTTAATCTATATATACATTTTCCTCTAAATTGACATTTAGAAAGACAGTTTTCACATCCATTTGATGTAGCTCTAAATTATAATGAGCCACTAGTTCCATAATAATTCTGAGAGAATCTTTCTTAGAAACTGGTGAGAACGTTTCCTTATAGTCAATGCCATCTTTTTTAGTAAAACCCTTAGCAACAAATCTAGCTTTGTAACATTCAAGGTCGCCACGAGAGTCACGTTTTGTCTTAAAAACTCATTTACACCCAACTCTCTTGCATCCTTCAGGCAATTCTACAAGGTCCAAAACACCATTATGTTCCATGGATTAAAGCTCATCTTTCAGTGCATCTAACCATTTATTAGCATTAGCACTATTAATGGCTTGTGAAAATGAAACTAGATCATCATTAATTCCTAAGTCATCTTCCAACTCTTGTAGATAGACCATATAATCATTCAAAGTAGCAGATCTCCTTTCTCTGTGGGATCTTCTTAATGCTATTTCCTATGGTTCTTCTATTACAGGTTAATGTTGAATGTTAAGAGCATGCATTTGTTGCTCTTTATGATTGTTATGAGGTGAAACAATTTGAGGAACAACAATTTGAGTAGTGGGAACACAAGTCAAAGGGACTTGTATTCTAACTTCCTTAATTTCCAAATTTCGTGAAATGTCACTCCCACTAATTTTACCATTCTCAATAAACCTAGCACTTCCAGTTTCAACAATTCTTGTATTATGGTTAGTACAATAAAATCTATATATCCTTTAGATTTTTCTGGAAAACCAATGAAATATCCACTAATTGTTCTTGCATTCAGTTTCTTTTCTTGTAAATTATAAATCCTTATTTCTGCCTGGCAACCCCAGACATGCAGATGCCTTAAACTAGGTTTCCTACCAATCCATAGTTCAAAAGGTGTCTTTGGAACTACCTTACTAGGGACACTATTTAACAAATACAGGGAAGTTTTTAAGGCATACATCCATAATGATAAAGGTAAAGATGTATTACTTAACATACTTCTAACCATGTCCATTAAGGTTCGATTATGCCTTTCTGATACACCATTTTTTTATGATGGTGGCATTGTGTATTGAGCATATATGTCATGCTTTTCTACGAATTTAGAAAATGAACTAGGGTGTTGGCCAGTTTCATCATATCTTTCATAATACTCACCACCTCTATCAAACCTAACGATTTTCACTTTTCTGTCTAATTGCCTTTCAACTTCAGTTATATAAATTTCTAAGGCATTCACCGCTTGAGATTTCTCATGCAGTAAATAGACATATCCATAACGTGAATAATCATCAATAAAGGTGATAAAGTATTTTTCTTTACTGAAAGAATTAACATCAAAAGGTCAACATATATTAGAGTGTACAATTTCAAGAAGCTGAATGCTTCTTGTGGCACCTTTCTTTGTATGTTTTGTTTGCTTTCCCTTAATACAATCTACACAAATATTGAGATCAGTAAAATCCAAATATAAAAGAATTCCATTCTTTACTAATCTTTTCAGTCTTTCCTTGGAAATATGACTTAAAAGGCTTATGCCATAAGTAAGCAGAACAGTCATTCACTAAAATACGTTTAATTCCAACTTTATGATGCAAGGTCATAAGAGTTTTTTAGCATATAAACTATCAAGATTTAATTTATATAAACCATTACAAAGTATACCATATCCAATTATACTAGTATGCTTAAACAAACTGAAACATCCATTACCAAACTTAAAAGATTATCCAGTAACATCAAGTTTAGATAAAGAGATCAAATTCCTAGAAATACTAGGTACATAAAGAGTTTCAAACAAATCTAAATTATGTCTAATATTCAGGATTAAACTGTAAGTCCTGACTGCTTCCACTAGAACCTTTACTCTATTCCCCACGAAGACAAACTTCTCATTTGGCTTTGTGGTTTAAATCGTAAGGAATCCCTGCATAGTATTAGAAACATGAGTTGTACATCCAGAATCAATCTACCAAGTATTACGTGGAACTTCAGTTAAATTTGATTCAAAACATAAATAACCCTTAAGCTTACCTTTCTTTTCGAACCAAGCCTTATGTTGTAGGCAGTCCTTCTGGAAGTATCTAGATTTTCCACAGAAATGACATTTGTTATTGTTTGCCTTCTTTTGGATCTTAACGGAGGACTCATTGGTCTTTAATGGTCCTTTTCCCTTTCCATGTTTCTTATGTACTTTCTTACTAGTTTCTTGATATTTCACAAAATGGATGGAATGATTTCCTTGATTCTTAGGTCTTGTTTCCTCCTGAGCCAACCTATTCATGGCAATCGCCATTTGGCTCATTTGAGTCTTAAGATTATGTATGCTGGCTTGTGTATCTTGCTAAAATTTTATGATATTCTGTTAAAAGTTCATAGTATTCGTGGCCAATGTCTTGTCTATGTCCTCCAAATAATTATTTTTACCAGAATTTTGTCTCATTTGCTGCTACTGTCTAGGCATATAAGGCTGCTTATACGGCTGAAAATTAAATCTTACTTGTTGTCCCTGATTGTTGCCATAACGAAGGTTTGGATAATCTCACCAACCCGGATTATATGTGTTTGAAAATGGGTCATACTTCCTCTGAGGTTGTCCCAAATAACCACCCATTACGTTGGCTTCTTCAACATAGTCTTCTTGTAGAGTGGGACACATATCTGTAGGATGGTCAACCATAGAACAAATTCCACAAGTCTTAACTTCCTCTTTCCTTGATACCGAAAGTTGACGCAAAAAGAATTCAAATCATCTAATCTTCTTTCCAACGATGAAACTCCCATCTCATTAACATGTCTTGAACTATAATCATTCCGAGCTTCAAAATGTTGAGAGTTAAAAGCCATAATTGAGATCAAATCCCATGCAACTGTTGGTGTTTTATCAACTAGCGCTGCTCCACTTGCAGCATCTATCATACTCCTCTCAGTCGATAAAAGACCTTCATAAAATTATTGAATCAACAGTTGCTCGCTGATTTGATGATGGGGGCAACTTGTACACAGCTTTTTAAATCTCTCACAATATTCATATAATGATTACCTGGTGTTTTGTCGGATGCCACAGATTTCTTTTCTGATATTGACGACCCTGGCAGCTAGGAAAAACTTCTCTAAAAATAACTTCTTCATCTCTGCCCATGTTCTAATACTTCTAATAGGTAAATAATATAACCAATCTTGGGCATCGTCCATCAAAGAAAAGGGAAAAACCCTCAACTTTATCTGCTATTCAGTGACATTAGTAGGCTTCATCCCTATACAAACCACATCAAACTCCTTCAAATGCTTATAAGGATATTCTCCTAATGTGCCTCAGAAAGTGGGTAATAAGTTAATCAGTCATGACTTCAGCTCAAAAGTGTTATTATCACCCAATTTTGAAAAATTAATACAATGAGGTTGTCGGTCCTCAGCTGGAGCAGCCAGTTGGCGTACATCCATGTTCCTTTCCCTCTGTCGTTCTTCTCTCAGTATTTGTTGTCTTTCTTTCGTTTGCTTTCTTAATGCCTTTGTTGTTTTCTCAATTTCAAGATTGTACTGCAAATTTTTAGACTGATTCGAACGCTTAACGAACATAAACTATCAAAAAATTCCCGAAAACAACGCTAAAATTTGGTGAATGCTGTCGCTTGTAACCAAGTATAAAAAGAAACCAACTTCTTGCAACACCAATTAATGTAGTAGTGGAAAGTAGGAATCGTTCCCACAAGGAATTCAGACGTTAATAGTTACGCAATAAAAAGGGGGGTTTGTAATTAGGAATTAAATAGAATTTAATTAGAATACAAAATTGAGAAATAACTAATAACAAAACAATGAGAATTTAACAATCAATAGAAACAAATCTTGGTTTTAGGTCTCCTTCGTTATTGAACTTGCGTTGATCATCGATACTAAAAATAACCAATTTATTAGTTAAGCATTCGTCGTGGTACATTTCTTTACCTATTTTCTCTTATGTTTAGTTAACCAAAACATGTATTTGAATTAACTCTTATTAATTAATAATCTGGATATGATCTCATATTTAATTAATTAATAGCTTTACAAATCAAAAAAATCGACGAACTAGACAACATACATACGATGTATATTTAGCCTAGATAATTATTTTTCCTAGAATCATGTCCCTAACGTAGAAGACAAAATCCTAATCACTACTTTTGATTAAAAGAATTGAATGTTAACCTATTTAATCTAGCGATTGATTGAATAAAATTACAAACTAATTGCGCACTTAGTTGTAAAATCAAAAAATCAAATAATGACCCAGAAAATAATTAATACTTGACTAATAAATTGATTAAAATAAAAAATAAAAATCTCACGACATACAAAATTCAATAACTAAAATTTCATAAATCAAAAAATAAAGATTTAATTATCTAATATTATGATTTTTTTAACTATTTCGACTGTCACTTACGCTGAACAATCGCTGGTGTTGAGTCTGTCGCGGGATCCTTCTTTATTTGTTATCTGCTGCAGCCTTCGTTTTTCAGCCCTCTTTAAACCTTCCTTTGTGTCACTTTAGATGATGGGACAATTAAAAGATGGAGATTTATTGTCCACTTCTCGTCCACGCACTGCGCCGGCAACGAAGCTCCTAGTCGCAAGCGTCCTCCTTTATGTAACACAACCGCCAGCCCCCTTGTTTTAACGTAGCCTCCTATAGCATGATGGGACAATTTAAGTTTAATTGTCCCAGCTCACTCTTCACACCCACCACGCCGCCGCACTCTATTCTCTCCTCTCTACTCTTGCGTCACTTTTAAAGCCCTCAGCCTTCTTTCTCACTTACGCCAACGTTTTGGTTGTATATTCTCCTGCCCCTCTACTGTAGCGTGTACTGTTCCGTGACGTGACGAATAAGGCTCACACTCACTTTTAAACCTCCTGCCTTCCGCTTGTGCGTTTTTATCAAAACGCATAATGCATAGCGTTTTGGCCCTTGTGCCTTCACTGTGCGTCATCGTTCCTTGTCCCTGCGCTACAGCTTGATGTGCCAAATTATTGTTGGTCCATGCACACTATACACAGCCTTTTAAAGCTATTTGCTACGTCATTTTTCTGTATCTTTCCACCTACTGCTTATCATGCTTGTTGATATTGCACGAGTTTAATATCTAATTCAGTTTTTTTTAATCTCAAAATTGTCATAGTTCTTTCTTTTAGTTTCAAAATACACCTGACATAAAACAAAATTACTTCTCGTTAAGTATAACTTTAAACTTTAAAAATAAAGAAAATTAACACACAAAAAGATAGAAAATAAAAACACTACCATTAGCGCTTTTAATTTTGGAAAGAGTTGACTTGATGTTATTTACTATGCTTATTTGCATAAACATCAAGCTCAGTTTGTTTGGCTTTTCTCAAACTTTATAATGAACCTTTTTTTCATTACTGCTATTATCAATAATAGCAGCAGGCTTCTCAACTTGAAGTGTCAAATCAAGATCCAATACATTAAAGTAAAATTGGACTTATTTACTCTAATCAAAAAAATTCAACCCATTAAATATTGGTATAGATGAAGCTTGTGAATGTAAAGACATAGGGACAAAAACTGCAATAAATACACGCCTAACATTAGTCATAAACTAACATGATGACTAACATATTATATAGATTCATGTGAAAGATTACGATAATAATTAATGTACATTAATGTTCTCCTTTGGGGGATAAATCAATGCACAAAATAATCATAATGATGCCAATAATATTTAACGTAATTAGATAATGATGCATACATTACTTAGAAATATTTATCATATCTGGATAAATAAGACTAATAGTACATTTACGTTGTCAAATAATCATATTAAAAATTTTTTATTATTAAATTTATTATTATTATTATTAAATTTTTTATTATTAATTTTCTTTTTTTTATAATAATAATAATATTATTAAGAAGGATAAAAAAATCTTCAATAAATAATATTCGTGTGAACCAAAGATGCCCTAAATGTTGGAAATGGAAGCATAACTTCAAAGCTCAAAAACACAAACACGTAAGTGTCAATCCATCTCCGCATATCATTCATGTGGGCCCAAATGCAATCAGAGGATGAGGAGATCATTGATACGTAAAGCCTCTAAAGCATTTAAGTTGATGTTACAATTCCGTCCGCAACCAAAAACGGAGAAGTATACAGTTTTATTTTCCTTACACCATTATACAGGACTTTAAACATGTATAATTCTCACTTATAAAATAATTTTAGCTTGTTAATTCTCACTTATAAAATAATTTTAGCTTGATTCATAAAGTTATTTGATGTTGGTACAAAAATTAGACTCTTCAATTCTCGTTATTTTTATTTTCATTTTTTCTTACTTAGTATGTACATATTAAAGGGTTTGAAAATGAATTTTGAACATTATTTTATAAAGATTGACGGAAGAAAAATTATTGAATACGTAGAATTATTTATAAAATTTTCAGTAGTTTGAAATTAATTCATACTATTATTTTAATAAGAATGGTAATCTAAATTAGATAATAAAATAGATAGAGTAATTAAAATCTATTAATAGGTGATACCCCGTTACAATCAAATGAAATTTATTTGAGTTTAATAGAAATTAAAGATGCTAATCACTTCCATAGAAGTAAATTAAGAAAATGATTAAAAAATTAAATCGATTCTATTAATTCATTTGTAAAAATTTTGAATCAATTATTTTTCCGATTCAATTTATTTTAATAATTAATGTTATTAAAAATTAGTCAATTTTTGTAAATTAATTGTTTTTTATAAATTAAAATGGATTAAATAATTTTTATTTAACATTCTCATTTTTAATTAAAATTTAATTTATTTAATTGACAAAAATGTTATTCTTACTTAAAATTTTTAATTTTATTAAATCTTTATCCTAAAATAGTTAACCTACCATAAATCATGTATTCCCACACTAATCCTAGGTTGGTGAATAGATGTTCTTCATTCTTAGCTTAGACAAAATATTCCCAAAAATTGAACTACTTAACCCTTTGTTAAGTATATCAACAAGTTACTTCTTTATAGTCACATAAGGTGTGCAAATCAAACCAATTTCAAGTTTTTCTTTTATGAAATATGTCTAACTTTGATGTGCTTCGTTTAATTATATTGCACTAGGTTATGAACTATCCTGCTTGCAAATTTATTATCATAGTAGTCTTATTGGGCGATCCCACTTAATCAAGTCTTCTAGGATAATTTTCAAACATAATAGTTCATGTACATCTTGAGCCATTATTTGAAATTTTGCCTTTACACTAGATTTGCTATCACATTCTGCCTCTTAGTTTTCCATGTCACAAGTTTCTTACTAATAAAGGTGTATTATCCTGAAGTTGATCTTCTGTCAACAATCGATCATGCATAATTGACATCTGTGTATGTCTTAGGTATTAGACCTCCATTTCTCTTAAAAGGAATCTTTTTGTCCTACTGTCCCTTTGGGATACTACAATACCTGGTGTGCTACTTGCAAACAAACTTCTTTCATGTCATGTATGAACTGACTTATCATAATCATTGCATATATTAAAAGCAAATTTAAGATTTTCTACTCTTTTTTTTGACGGTACGTATGTTTGCATATATCTTGTATTTGTTTTTGATGGAGCTTTTTTTTGTGTTGATTGATCTAAATTTTTTTTCCATATTGATCATATTGTAAGATAACCAGCTAATTAAGTACTAGGAGATCTGAACATTATTAGGTATATCTTTTAATCATATTTATTTATTTAGTTATGTATTTATTATATTTTTATTTACATAAGTATTTATCACGCCAGTTTTATTTATTTACTCTTTAACCTGCATCATTTTTTATTGTCACATTTACATGTGAGTCTACTAGAAATAGCCTCTTTACTATGTGAGAATAAAGCTATGTACTATTAGGCCTCTCCAGATCCCGCTTTATTGTGAGATTTCGAGATATGATGATGATGATAAAAATGATATTAACTTTACTACGATTTAATACTAATTAATTTTTTTAATTTTTAAAACATTAAACTAAAGTGAAGTTTTGCTGACTGCTTCAACATTGTAATATTAATGATTGACAGACTTGTGGTCAACCAAATACTACCACGAACTTTATCCTCAACTAAACTAGCCAAATGCTGCTCATTGGTGTAAATAGACAAAAATCGACCTTGTTTTTTAAACAGAGTTTAGAATAGGGTATTAGATATGGAGGATCTAAACCTGTGTCCACTGGACACGATGCAGGCGGTTAACCTAAAACAGGACTTCCGAGGATACACAGGAAAATTATGACATTTAAATGGGCTAAAGCTTCGGACTAGACAAACAACTAGTTAAAGTCGGATTAGAAGTATGTTTCTTTCGGTAAGTTTCAAGAATACTAGATGAGATAACAAAATTTTTTCTAAATCTCTTGGTTTACGGGCATAACTTGTAAAGATATTGGAATAACTCAGTAAAATGATCCTTGCATATTACGAGATATACAATGAAATATATACAGGAGAGTTACAGTGTTGTTGTAACTAACTGAATAATGAAGCATCTATGAGGATATACATGAATAAAAGAGTATCCGTGAAGATATACAATGAAGAGATATGCTAACTAGTTCCTATTAGTTATTAGGTTGTTATTCATTCCTATTATGCCCCCGCAAGATGAGGTTGCTCTCGAAGAAGCGCCTCCAGAAGCTGAAGATAGCACCTTCCTTATGTAACCTGTCAAGCTAGAATGTTGGTTGAGGCCAAATATCGAACACCTTCAGCTCACGTCTGCTCCAATACAAGAGGTAACTC